>JAYXIM010046730.1:0-152868 GCA_037575425.1 Anastrepha fraterculus
AAGGAATACCTTCCCTTTGACCGAATACTTTGAAATTAAGCTGTCACAGGGACATTGCAGGGTATTGCTGGCCTATTAAGCTAGCTAGACGGGGCACCCGTGAGGTTAGGCATTCACGGGGGCTAAAATTAAAGCAGAATTGTATTACTCATCCAAGTGGGTTCTCTCATGGGCAATGGTATAACCGAACCTAAAGTGACAAATTTTGAATCGAGAACCGAGAACTTCTTACCAAGAACTACACGCTATGCGCTAATTGATACACCATATTCACAGCACAAAAGCAAATTTTAAGAACGCGCATGAGATGTGAATAATTTTTGCAAAATATTTAACACTAACCGTACCGCGCCCGGTCAATTGACCGGTTACCTAAATAATATAACGGCTGCTCTTATTATCTCTTGTTTCCTTTGGATTATATAATACAAAAAAAATGAAAATGTATGATTTATTATTTTATTGTTATTTGAAAATATTAATTATGTATTATAAAAAATCAAAAATTTGTTTTGAAAAAAACAATTATTTCATAACCGGTCAAATAACCGGTTGCGGTAAGAATAGGTACAGCGGTCAAAAAAAGTATTCGACATGATTTATTTTATTTTGTCAATAAAAAACTGTTAAATGTTAAACTTAACAAAAGGAAGGAACACAAAGTTTTATTAAGGAACCAAAATGTAATATTCAATACAAAAAATAAGATTTCAAAACAAAAATGTAAAAAAATTCATGACTTAAAAAATAAATAACAAGAAGCAAGCAAAAAAAGTATTCGACATTGGTAATATTTTTAAAATGTACCTTCTGCTCAAATATGAACGAGACGTTATCAATAAAACGGTCCGCGGATGACATATGGCAAATATAAATTTTTTGTTGGTCCTACCGTTATAAGCTTACATGGCAAATTTCAGCGTGATTATGTCACATAGTTTGTTTTCTGTGCTACTGTAAACAAGTCAAGCTCGAGTGTGTTTTTCGAATTTAGCGATGGAAATTCAAGTTGAACTAAGAATTTGTTTGAAATTTTCTTATTCCAACAAAATTTCGGCTTCAGACGCCTTAAAAATGTTGCAGACAACCTATGGGACTCTGCTCTATCGCGTGCACGTGTTATTCCAGTGGTACAAATCGTTCAAAGAGGACCGTACATCGGTTGAAAACTTGCCTCATGAACGTCGTCCAGCATCATCAGTAAACGACGAAAACATCGGAAAAGTAAAGGAAATTGTGCTTGAAAATCGCACAAATCGCAAAATCAGTTAACGCTGAATATTATTTAGACGTTTTAAAGCGTTTGCGCGAGAACATTCGTCTTAAAAGGAAGGAATTGTGGGACAACAAGTCATGGTTCTTGCATCACGATAATGCACCAACTCACACATCACGTCTTGTTCGCTATTATTTGAACAAAAATAATGTTAATATCGTTCCGCAAGCACCGTATTCGCCTGATATGGCTCCATGTGACTTTTTCCTGATTCCCAAGCTCAAGTTGCCGCTCCGTGGGAAACATTTTGAGACAATTGAAGTCATAAAAGAGAATTCGAAGAACACACTCGAGCTTGACTTGTTTACAGTAGCACAGATAACAAACTATGTGACATATCACGCTGAAATTTGCCATGTAAGCTTATAACAGTCCTACCAAAAAACATTATTTTTGCCATATGTCATCCGCGGACCGTTTTATTGATAACGTCACGTTCATATTTGAGCAGAAGGTATACTACAACTTTAGTATCGAGTTGCTTTTCCTTGTCGGCGTATAACCTCTCTCAAACGATCTGGCATAGATTTGACCAATGTTTGGGTATATTCTGGGTCAATTTGGCTCCATTCCTCCTGCAGGATGACTTTCATCTGGTTCTTGTTTGAGAACTTGCGATTTCGGATTTTTTTCCAAATGACTACAAAGGTTTTCAATTGGGTTAAGATTTGGGGACTGTGGCGGCGTTTTTATTATTTTTGGACAATTATAGAGCAGCCAAAGCTTTGTATTAATCGCGCTTAGTTTGGGGTCATTGTCCTGATAGAATTTAAATCTATTTGACAGACCCAATTTTTCTGTGCTTGGCTGTAAATTTTGCTTTAGGAGACCAATATATTTTCGGCGTTCCATGATCCCATCAATAAATGCTAAATTGCCAACGCCTGATGCCGCCATGCATCCCCATACCATAACACCACCTCCACCATGTTTCACCATTGGTACCATATTTTTTTCTTCCAATTCTGTGTTAGGCTTACGATACACCAGAACTTTGTCACCACATCCAAAAAGGTTATATTTACTTTCGTCGGCAAAAATTACATCCATCCAAAACTTAATAGGCTTATTTACGTGTACCTTCGCAAAGTCTAATCTTATCTTCCTATTTTTCTTCGAAATGTGTAGTTTCTCTCTGGCTGATCGCCCATGGAAGTCATGTTTTCTTAGCACATTTCTTATTGTTTGGGAAGTAACAGATACGCATATGTGCTCCTCAGTGAATTTTGCCAAAACAGTGGCATTACTTTTCGGATCTTTTCTCACTTCCCGCACGATTCGCCGTTCATATATTTCCGTAAGCTTGCGAGGTCGACCAGTCCTTTCCTTGTTTATCACAGTGTTTTCTGTCTTGAATTTTTTTATGATATAATGAACTGCAGTGCTTTGTTTCTGAACAATTTCTGCTATGCTTTTTTCGGTCTTTCCTAATTTGTAATGATGTGTTATTAAATTTCTTACATCTAGAGAAGTTTCTTTGCTTTTACGTCCCATCTTCGTGATCACTTTTACAAAAATGAGTAAAAAAAGCGTGTAAATAAGAAACAAGAATTCTAACGGTATTTTTACCAACCACAACAACAAATAATACAAAATACATATTCACTACAAAAGAAAAACAGTTGCCGAATACTTTTTTTGCTTTGGAATTTGTGCGGTCTTATCCAAAAAAATGACTGAGTGTTAAAATGTGAAATATTGGTTAATTTTATAACGGTATATTCTGAAATACTTACTACACAACGTTATCTTAATCAGAAACTTAAACATTTTTAAAGAATACTAGCATTTTGAAATCAATTTTAAAAAATTACTCTCATGTCGAATAGTTTTTTTGACCGCTGTATACGAGATACACCGGTACGGTTAGTGTTAATATATTATCAGGGGACAGGCTATAGATCGTTTGTTCGATTTGAATGTGTATATCACTGCTCGAAATCTAATTGAAAACTAAGTGTGTAGAGTTTTTTAGCTTATAATGAGGCCATATTACGACCCCTGCAATTGTTGTAAGACACTAACAGCCAGAGCCCATGGTTTAGTTAGCATGCACCAAGTCGACTACTATCCGTTTTAAACTTGATGAGAATTGTAGATATTAGAGCAGGCTAATACTTTTTTCAGTTCAATACTTTTTAATGAAAACAAAATTGAACTTTACAACTCGGCGACTCTGTGGAAAGAATCGTTCTCGTATTGTTGGTAAGATGCAGTGGCCATTGCCTACTGTGCAACGAACGTGGTTATGAGTAGAAAACGACCGATCATCGATTTTTAGGGCCCAATTTCGGTAGAAGTCGAACCGAACATTTTCGGTTTTTTTTTTATCTAAGTCGAAACGAAATCGAACTGAACATTATCGAAGCCAAAGTTCTCTATTTATAAGATGTAAACCGTGTGCATTTTCAAAAAATTTGTCCATGCTGGTTGGATTTGGTTAGAATGGGCCCAAATTATGTTGCAAAAAAATTCAAAACATTTTATAGAATATTTCTAAACTTCATTACATATTTGACATCCTTAATTGTAAAAAAAGTATAGGCACACATTTCTCTTTATTTGAGATTTCTTCGAGGAGGGGATATGAACAAGACTTACCTGCAACTCAGATTCGGTAACATCTATTTCGCCACGATAAACAAAATCAATAATAGTCTTCAAGTCTGTGAATATTATATCGCCTGGAAGAATGATGGTGGGGTGCTTGCAGGGATTTTCCAAAAGAAGTTTTTGGAAATATGACGAACACGCAGATAACACAACCTGTATGGAGAAGAATGATCAAAAAGAACAACTTAATTAACGTTTTCAAATATGAGTTTTTATGGTGAGAATAATTTATTTGCATTTTTAAATTTTGTAATTCCCACATATTTGCCCATTATTATGCACCCTGAGAAAAATATTATTTCAATATGCCATAAAACTGTTAAAATTAAAAAATGCAAGTTTCCTTCAATAATTTTAACAACATTTTCAATGAATGGAACGTCTAAAAAAACTGTGCCTGTTCAGTTTTCTTCAGCCACGAGATTTTCCAAACAGCGCTTCTTTGCCTTAACCATATGTTATTGTACCGGGTTTGGTCAATCGTTTAGATTGTCCGACTATAACCAGCACCAACGGACAAAAATATTGTCCAAGGGTAAAGTTCTTTTTTTACGACACGACGTACATACATTTCGCTATATGATCCAAAAAGTTGAATTCGATTAATCTCTTTAAAGTGCATATTTTCAAAACAAAAATTGGTGTCATTCTTTTAGCTATTCAGTAAACTCGATAAACGATATCACTGTCAGACGTTAATATCAAACAACCGTCAGCGTGTGAGATCAAAAGAACACCCTGGTTGAGGATGTATGAAATGTAGAAGTTGAGAGGCAAGGAGGAAAGGATACCACCCTGCAGGATACCTCCTTTTTTATACTCCTATGTTTTGAGGTTTGATCTTGAAATATTACAGGTAATTTAGGAACGAGTCCCTGTGGGAGAGCAAATTGTTGAATATCCACCAGTGGTGCGATGAGGCTAACCGTATCGAAGGTCTTAGGCAGTGTCAACGCTACTAGGACTGTTGCTCGCAAGGGCGGTGTCGGTTAAGTCCACGGTTTATCTACGTGTTTATGACGGTGAGTGCTGCGGTGGTGCTGTACACTCTGGGGAATCCATGCTTATGTGAGGCTAGGCCAGATATTTCGTATAGAGACCTCCCAGTCAAGGAGCACAACAAAATGCTTAGAATACAGTTTCTACTCGGGTACTGCCGTAGGTTTCACCCCTGTAGATACCTGCTAGAACCTGAGCCGCCTCCCAGGCACGTCAGGAGACATCTCTTCACGTATTCCGCCGAGATCTAGGACAAAACTAACCGACAACTACTGGACCCGACAGTGTTTAGACATACGCTTAATGGCATTCATCGGGATACACTTACAACCTTCCTAAACTCTCCACCCCAGATGAAGAGCTTCGGCTGCATCGTGAAAGCTATGTTATCTTGGCACAATTATGTTCTGGATATTATAGTTCGTTATACTCCAAACTATCCAGAATTGACCCCGACGTCATCAACATATATGTCCGGCATGTCTAGATGCCCAGCATTCCGCTAGCCACCTATTCACATGTCCCCTTAAACCCACTCACCGTTCTCCCTTTGGGACCAACCTGTCCAAACAGCAAGTTTCCTGGGCCTACCGTTAGATGAGGAAGACGAACACGACCGGTGACCATATTGCACGGGCAGGGTTTAGTAAGCTGATACAAAAACAACAAATACGTTTTTTTTCAAATAGCGACCACCCCTCGGCATGCAATAGTTTTTTTCTGGTATTTTTTTTTTATTCAAGTCTTTCGAAATTTTTCCATATTGAAAATTCTTCATCCAGAATAGACCCAAGCATATACAAATCAAAAAGAAAAATCCCTCCTCAAATCACTTTCCTAACTTATTTTCCCTGTTTCAATCCAGTAGTAACAGCAGTCTCGCTTACTGATTGTCACTTCAGCAGCAATTCCCGTATATGGATGGGAAACGAAAGCATGTTATAGTTCTGTCAGCCTGTAGTGTTGACGGCGAAACTATCAGCAGCAAGCCTAGGAAACGTGGTTTTTCGACGAGTTCGGACAGAACCCGGAGAGCAAGGTATTTCGAGTGCTGTTGAAGTGAAAATTGGAAAGATATAAACACGGGTCAGTCCGGTAACGCAGAACCGACTGTTATGGGAATGTCTGTTCTCTGTGATTGGCCGTCAGCTTGCAGTTGTTGTAATAGTGCGTAAAACCCTGCTAAGTGCGGTGAAGTCATCGGTCGCAGTCGTCTATCTATCCAGGAAACAGATTGTTTCTTTGTCTTTGCCCCAAGTGCTGCCGGCAAGCGACTTGAGGACCATGTTGCGATTCTGTACTCTCGTTGCAATAGCAGTTGTGTGCGCGGAGAAAGAGAGCAAGCTGTCAAAGGTGACTCCCAATATTCTGGGGTTGTTTACCGTCGGTATTGGGGTATCATCGACGTATACCTGAAGTTGCAGCTTGACCTCCTTTGTCCAGGTGGTAAAAAGGGTCGCCGTGGATTTAGTGGGAGAAAGTTTTAGGTTTCTCGCAGTGAAGAAGCGAGAAAGGCGGGCGAGGTAGTCGTTTACTTTGGTGCACAGGCCATCAATGTCATTGCCCGACACCATTATCGTGCAGTCGTCGGCGTATGAGACCAGTGAAACTGGGGTGAAAGGACACCACCCTGCGGTACTCCCTGCTTTATTTTTCTCTGTTTTGACGTTTGGTCTCGAAATATCACCGACGAGTGACGACCACTCAGGTAGTTCGCGGTCCACCTCTTCAGCCCTGGCGGGAGTGTCGACTGTAAAATGTCAACTAGTAGCGTGGCGTGGCTGACTGTATCGAAAGCATTTTGTAGATCCAACGCTACTGGGGCAGTCCTCTCGCAGGGGCGGTTTTGGTTGAGTCCGCGGTTTACCTGGGTGTTTATGGCGGTGAGTGCCGTTGTGGTGCTGTGCACTCTTCGGAAACTATGCTGGGGTGAGGTGTTCTGTAAGGAGTGGTAGTAGAAGGGATTCAAGCGTCTTCACTACTGGGGAAAGGAGAGTTATCGGACCATAGGACTCCCCTTGGTTGGTGTGTTTCCCTGGCTTCAGTAGTGGGACCACTCTCCCTAATTTCCACTTATCAGGAATGATGAGACTGGCCATAGACAGGTTGAAGACCTTGGTGAGAAATTCTACTCCCAGTGGACACAGCTTTTTCAGCATCGGCATGTTTAGTCCGTCAGGGCCAATGGCTTTAGATGGTTTCATATGTTTGTTGGCCTCCTGAACCTCGTCGCTGGAAAAAGCAAGCGGTGCACTGTTGTATGGCAGTTTGTGCAACCGTCTGGTGGCACAACGTTTGGATCTGTCGACCGGAGGATGCAGTATAAATTGCCGGCTAAAGTAGCTCGCGCATCTCTTCGGATCCGACGAAGTACGACAAGTGAAGGCGATATCCACTTTGTCGTTGTGCTTCGTCGGGTTCGACAGGGACCTTACGGTGGACCAGAGCTTGCTCACACCAGAGGTGAAGTTGCAGGACTTCAGATGCTCTACCCATTTAGTCCGCTTGTGTTGGGTTACCAGTTGCCGGATCTCCAAATTGAGGTCCTTTATTCGAGGATCCCCGGGATCGGCCTGGAGTAGGCGATCACGCTCGTTCGCCAGAACAGCTGCTTCAGCTGGGAAATTGGGACGTACCTTCTGCTCAAATATGAACGAGACTGGTTTAATAAAACACAAACGGTTAATTATTGTTCAATTTTTATTTTATCTCCTTCAAAGTAATCACCATTGGAGGCGATACACATATGCCAACGTTTTTTTCAATCATCATAGCATTTCTGGGAGGTATGGATTTCAGTTCCTTCTTCGAATTCTCTTTTATGACTTCAATTGTCTCAAAATGTTTTCCACGGAGCGGCAACTTGAGCTTGGGAATCAGGAAAAAGTCACATGGAGCCATATCAGGCGAATACGGTGCTTGCGGAACGATATTAACATTATTTTTGTTCAAATAATCGCGAACAAGACGTGATGTGTGAGCTGGTGCATTATCGTGATGCAAGAACCATTACTTGTTGTCCCACAATTCCTTCCTTTTAAGACGAATGTTCTCGCGCAAACGCTTTAAAACGTCTAAATAATATTCAGCGTTAACCGATCGGCCTTGCGGAAGGAACTCCGAGTGCACCACACCTTCGTAATCGAAAAAACAGTCAGCATAACCTTAATTTTTGAGCGACTTTGGCGTGGTTTTTTGGGCGATGTACGGCCCTCTTTGAACGATTTGTACCAATGGAAAACACGTGCACGCGATAGAGTCCCCATAGGTTGCCTGCAACATTTTTAAGGCGTCTGAAGCCGAAATTTTGTTGGAATAACAAAATTTCAAACAAATTCTTTGTTCAACTTGAATTTCCATCGTTAAATTCGAAAAACACACTCGAGCTTGACTTGTTTACAGTAGCACAGAAAACAAACTAATCACGCTGAAATTTGCCATGTAGCTTATAACGGTAGGACCAACAAAAAATTTATATTTGCCATATGTCATCCGCGGACCGTTTTATTGATAAAGTCTCGTTCATATTTGAGCAGAAGGTATGTCGCGGATCCGTCCAGCGGGTATGATCACCTTGCGGAATGCGCGTTCGCCTGCGCGAACATCGGTGGGAATGGGTAGGGCTGCGAAGATGTCCTCAGCAATTCTGCGAATCTGGTCTAATCAGGCCATCTGATTGTCTTAAATGTCGCCACCAACGTGTCTTTATCTTTAACCCTAGTGCTACCGGCTAAACCATAGTGGCGATCGCGGTTGTATGTGCCGAAAAGGAGAGCAAACTATCGAAAGTGACCCCCAGTGACCGAATTTGACTTGTTGTGGTAGTTTAACCTCCTTCGTCCAAGTTGTAAAAAGCGTCGCTGTAAATTTAGTCGGGGAAAACGTGAAGACTCCCTGCAGTGAAGAAGGAGAAATAATCGCTTACTTTCGAGCCCAACCCATCGAACAATCGAACTGACTGTCTTTTCAACACCATCCCTCCCTTCACACATCTCTATGGGTCCGTGAATTGTAAGCAACAGAAATGAGCGATATTAATACGGGCTAAACTACGCAAGGGTAAATTCAAGGTTTTTAGATATCCTTCTAAATAAAGGCATATGAAGGAGGTCTTAAGCGAGAGTTAGCATAGGTTGTTATTGTTGTAACAGTATGACAGATTGACAGTCTTTGGCGCACTGGTATCTAATGATTTTTATTCTAATGGTAGTGTCGCTACGTTCTTTCAGTAAGCTTAGCTATGATAGAGAGTAGTGCACGTTAAAGTTACCTATTACCATAAGCCTTTCATTCAGCCTTGAGTAGGGCTCCAATAAAGAAATATTTCGAGCTTGACATCATTTAACCAATAAGACGATACAGTACCGTGTGGAGTCTGATAAAACCGTTTTTCTAGCATAATTTCCGATCAGCACACGATCCCCTACGTGTGAAGTGAAGTGTAAAGAGTACCGTTAAAAGGCGTGAAAACACATAAAAACTCCCCGTGTCTTAGCTGAGCTTAGTAATGCAGCTACAACAACATCTCCATATTGTATAGTTTAGAGACAAATTGAAAGACTCTGAAAATCATATTTCACAATGATCCGCAGCTTGGTGATAAGATATGTATGTATGTTTAGATATGTTTTGTAAAATATTTGTAGATTATGTATATTATTAATACGGTACCTTGTGTGCTTTTAGAGAGCCATGCTCACAAGAAAGTGTTACATCCACAAAGGCGAGGTCTTCGCGTAACTGCTGAAACACTGATGTCATAGTGTTTTGGTAATTATTCCAACGCAAACTAAAATACTGGTGACTTCTGGATGCCATCGTGATGCTGTTATAACGCGCTTCTTGTCGCTAATCCAGGTTAACGCCAGATGTTATTTTAGGTGATCACTAAAAATAAAAATAAATACTTTTAGTTTTCAATTCAAATTATTTCTTGATCGCTAACGAATGCTGAAAGTGACCTGGCATAAAACAAATATTGGCCGCTGTATGCAATAAGGTGTTACAATAAAATATTTGGCTTAATAACAAATTCAAACATAAATTACGCAATATACATATATTGAAATAATTAATAAAAGTTTCTTTTAAAACGCTAAGTCTGAAGAAATGGGATGTAGCCTTTCAAAGTTAATCACCTTTTCCTTGGAAGGTCGGTTTGCAAGAAATGTACCTTTCCGCCAGGATTGTTTTGGCTTTGAAATACGCTTCCATTGCGCCATCAGGACTAATGCGCGTATAATGGGGCTGTCATAATGGGTCCGTTGAGGCAACGCATTTGACTAACGCGACGTGTACTGTGGTGCCACAATGAAAGTATTGCCGCATATAAACAAAAAAGCAACTGAGAGGTTAAACAAACATTGTAAATTTTATTTGTTAGCATTTCCATGATAAAAGCTAAGGCGCTTTCATTAAAGGTGATGTCACTATACCAAAAACAAAATTTTGTACAATAAAATGTGATGACAAAAGAAAATAGAAAAGAAAAAGAAAAGGACGAACTGCGTTGAATGGAGGGCATGCATTTGAAGCTATACTAGAAGCAAACGAAAGTCGGTTCTACGTAACCGGAACGACCCGGATTTATATTCGTTCAAGCAGTGTGAAACGGTGAAACACCAAATTGAAGAAAAAGTATTTTCAATAGCGGTCGCCTCTCGACCTGCAATGGCAAACCTCCGAGTGTATTTGTCATGAAAAAGCTCCTCAAAAAACTATACTAAAAATCGTTGAAACAATATTAAAGTTTTACTCTCCGCTGCACAAGTTAAAATGTGCTATTTTTGTGTCCACTTCAAAACAGCAATAAGCCTAAATAAAATAGAACCCAAAAAATTCCATTGAAGAAAAACGGTAAATTCCTCGCGTAAATGTAAGCTTAATAACGGTAATAAATGTAAACAAACAAATTTATTTGATCAAAGCAGAGTTCGTACTAGAAACTTAACTTAACATATAAGGTTCACATTTGTGCTATTTATCTGCCCATGGCTGTATGTGCTTTATGGCAACGCTATATGTAGCTATCATTCATCAACACAATGTAGATAATGCAAAGGTGGCGCCATCCACAAACCAATACTTCGTTCTTGACGAATTTGACAGAATCAGCTTTTAAGTCACGTTGGCAATGAACTGATTCTATAGCTGTGCGTTAGTATAGTTGATCGTATTGAACATACCTTTGTTTTCCCCTTCGACCACACAATTTTTCAAACCCTATTCCATCAATGAAGGAAGTGCGCGCATTGCGACCAGCGCCTTAGTTTTTGTAGCTTCAGCAGCTTCCAAGAATTTCAAAAGCTGAATAAAACATAAAAATGAATACTCATACACATTCAAAAATACACATTTCATACCGAGTTTTTTTAATAAATTAGTGTGCAGAAACTTCAAAATTTGGGTTTAAATTCAAGTGTGAACTCTTAGTTATTAGTGTGGAAAAATTCGGGATCGGGTCACAATTGGGTAATAAACTTAACCGTAAAGTTTTTTATAAAACAAGAGAATTTATGTAATATACTAAAGGGTTTTTCAGTAAGAGCGCTTCAACTTTTGAACTTTTTTGAATAAAACACAAACGGTTTGACTTTTTTAACCAATCTTTTGTTATTATCGAGTTTGAACATATACATTTAAGTATGAAATTCGATTTCTTTTGCATGACCACCGCGTGCACGTTTTACGAAGTCCAATCGTTGAACCCAATTTTCGACCACTCTTTTGCATAAATCGGCCGAAATTCCAGCAATTTCGCGTTCAATATTGCCTCTGAGCTCACAAATCGTCACCGACTTGTTACTGTAGACCAATGACTTCACATAACCCCAAAACGGGACGGCTTGTTAAATGGACCGTAAAATGGCCGTAATGCTCTTAACCCATTTGATCCCATTGTACTCACTTGAGTACAGGAAAAGCATCTTTTTCGAAACGACGTCAAAAGCCAACGCTTACGAATTTTTAAATGTACTCGCCACTTTATAATACAGAGCAATGTTGAAAAGGAATACACATGTTTCTCCTTCCTTTTTGAGTGTCGTTATCCGGTATTCACTTGTCTTTGCGTGCACGTTTGCTATTTTTCTTCTTTTCATGGTTTAGTTTGCAATAAGCTCTCTGTTTGACAAAATCTAAGTTATCACGGAAAAAGTTCAGTGTTGAAATATTCATAATACATATAATTTGTATACTTTATAACAAAAATACGAAAAAAGTTGTGGAAAAGTGCATTTCGGTAGGTTTAAATTCTAGTGTACTCGCATGGGTACAGTGGGAATATTAATATATATTTTGTGTGCATATTTCATGTAGATTTGGTAATGGATGTAAAAAAATTTTACGGAAAGGGGTTTCACAACCTTTCTGCGGCCACCGATTATATTGAATCAAGCGACCGTAGTCACTTCGACTTCGCTATTATACCGCCAAATACCCACTGGGACACAGATGAGGAGGACATTGAAGAGGATAATATATTGCGTGATGATATTCCAAGGGATGTTCCGGCCGAAGTTGACTTATTTTTGAGCAGTGACAGTGATGATGATATTCCACTTGTAAGCTTACAAAAAAGGCAAAAGTTGTCAAAAGATCTAAATCCAAAATGGAGAAGTGGAAATTCCAGAAACGCATTTTTACGAACAATCCCAACTTGAAGCGTGTTCTTTATTGGTAACTAAGAACCCAGTTGAAAATTTTGAAACTATTTTTGACGATGAGGTGGTAAAATTAATAATCGATCAAACGAAAATATATGCCTTGCAGCATAACAAGCATGATTTTTGTTTCAATGAGGAGGATCTTAAGAGGATCAGAAAGAAAGTCTCCCATTAGGTTTAAGGGTCGTCCTTGATGTTTTGGCATACATTCCACATCCGACCGATCACATCGTATTTTTCGATAACTTCTTTACGTCATATGACCTTCTTAGAATTTTGAAAGAACAACGATTTAAGGCTACTGGGACTGTTCGTGCACGGCGGTCCAAAAAATGTCCTCTGAAAACGAACAAAGAACTACAAGAGAAGCAACGAGGAGAGTTTGATTTTATGTAAGTTTATCATAATGATTCATTTGAGTAGTTGTTTTGTTTCAAATTTTGTAGGTGTTCTGACTCAGGAATACTTTTTGTGAAGTGGAATGACAATAGCGTTGTGACAGTGGGAACAAACTTTGATAGAATTGAACCTTTACATACCGTCAAACGATGGTCAAGACAAGAGAGGCGCAAGGTGAATGCCCATGAGCCGAAGTTGATAGCGGAATACAACTCAGGAATGGGAAGAGTTGACCTCCACGACCAAGCTTTGAATACTTACTATATAAAGTTTAGAGGAAAGAAATGGTGGTGGCCTCTTTTCACCACAATGATAAGCTAGTGCATAGTAAACGCATGGAAGCTTTATAAAATGGCAAGTACGAGTCAATGCGACTTGTTGCAATACCAACGTGAAATTGTGCGATTTTATTTACGCAATTATAATATCCGGGACATATCTTCAAAACGATCGACAACGGCATCAATAGCTGGTTCCTCATATAACCATTTTCCCAAAAGGATATCGAATCAGCTGAGGTGCAGGGAGTGTCACCAAAGAATTCGATGGATTTGCGAGTTATGCAATGTAGCCCTTTGCGTGGAGAGAGAATGTTTCAAAAACTTCCATACTGTTAACCGAACTAATAACCAAGGAAGTCTTTGAAAGTGTCTTTTTATTTAATACTCCATGTTTTCATATACAGGCAATGTACATATATACATATTATCCCATTGTACTCGATTGGGTACAGCCCAAAAAATGCATTTCTTTGATTTTTTCGTGTTTTTCTTTCTTAAGGAGCTTAATTACACTATTTCAATAAACGTTTTATAAACGCATTTAAAAAAAATTGTTTTATATAAGGTTGGGATTTAATGGGTTAAAGTAGCAGCAACAGAACGATTATTTTCATAAAAAATTTGCACGACTTGCAATCGTTGCTCAAGTGTGTAGCGTTCCATGATGAAATGTATACTAATGAATTTTACAAATGACAAGCGAAAAATAAAAAATATTGTGTCGTTCGCCCTCCCTATCGGAAAAAAGTTGAAGCGCACCTATTGAATAACCCTATAGTACATACATAGAGTGAAATTTTGAAATAAAAAGTCGTATTCTAAATTTTTGCCGGCGGAACCTTTTTTATATATATATATATATTTTTTTCATATATGTAAATATTTCAGAATATCCTCTAACAACTCAAATATGCATTTACATATATGAAAAAACTTCAGGGGTTATTGTTCATTGGGTTTTTTGGTCTATTCAACTTCACAACACCAAAACGTTGTTTTTACACCATTTTCAAAGGGCTTCCCAGCGTTCTGTAGATAGAGTAGTGGAGGGATTGGACACTGATCTCAAAAATTTAACTGTCTTTTTTCTAATGCGAGTTGTTATAATTGATACTCCCCTCTCCCTCCCCAATTGTAGTTTTAAATGATACCCCCTTTTCCTCCTCCATAATTTATGAAAGTTATCAATAGTGAATTTAGTTATTTTTTAAATAAGTCCATACCATAATTTAGCGGACCTGCACATCCTATTTTTCCATAAAACAGTTTTGGTGATCACATCACTCCAAATTTTTAGTAGTTTTATAAATATAACACTGACATTTGTCTACAATTACATTTCTGCATCACCGTAGTAAACTTAAAACCAATCTTTCTTTTTATTTTAGATGGAACCCTTCTTCATTCATGCTTCAGTTTTTCCTCGCAAATAAAAAATTTCGTCTACATATTGTGCCATGGGTTAGCCTTTAAATCATAACACATACAGCGCCAATGCAAATAAAGTTAAAAAACAATATTTGATAATAGAAAAATATATTTTATAATGTAACCAAGCCGGTTTTTTATTATAAACATGCCACTTGCCTTTTACCGATTCTCGATTTTTATCAATTTCCTCTACTCCCTTTATTCTGCCCTCGCAGAAGTAATTAGCGATACCTAGACGTATTTCACTGTTCAACTACGCTGCCAACTGTTACGTCGCTGCACTCGGGGATTGTCTTTTTGCATAATTTTCTATAAGCCACGGGATGCAGATTTGGTTCCGATTCACTTTTTCCCGCTGTGCACAATGCGTCCAAAATGTTCAACTAAAAATAGCTACGACGTTTTAACTGTCAATGCAAATATTAAAAGTCCAGTTATGGAGTACCATTTAAGGGGCAACTATTATCGAATAATTTGTAGCTTCTACAAATTTAACTAATGCAATATTTTTAACACAATTTTCTGTGTTTGCACTTTGTACGAAAATTTGGAAGTCTGGATGTTTTCTTCGCGCAGCAAGTCTTCGTTCATAATTTTCGCGTCATTATTTGTACACTGTTTTAACACTTGTTGTTGTTTCTACGTTTTTCGAGTTTTTAACAGAGTTTTCTAAGTTTTCCAGCTTCTTTTTCAGCTTTTCAGTCGTGCAACGCAATGCTAGACACGAAGGAATTCGCTGCTAAAGAGGAATTTGGAATAATTAGAAAATGGATTTTTCACGTCGTTCGTTCGCTTGTCGTTCGCCCGCCATTATAGGTCTGCCAGATGTAACTAAATGAAAATATCCCCCAACAGCAGAGATATTTTTTCAGTGTGGAAATAAATTTTACATAATTTTATTGTGTAATCCTACCCATTCAAATCGTGCATATAAACATTTCACATCAATATTTTGTAACTTAATACATTTTCGATAGATAAAATATCTATAATACTTTGTAATCTGACTATTGGAACACAAAATATTTCATTTGCATCTACAGCACTTAAGTAGTACATTTATGTCGTAAGGAACTGCTCAGATTATTACTGAAGAAGCAATTACAGCGAGAGACGATATTACTTTAGGGTATTGTAATGATCCGAACACACTTGAGAAATTTATTCACTCAATACCACCTACTTTGTATCATCTGGCAGCTCCTGGCGTCATTCACAGCTCAATTCATCGCCATATCGTAGTCGTTTTCGTATAATATTCGTTCGTACGTTCGTTCGTCTCTTGTCGCCATTTTCGTCATGTACTTTGCTCTATAACTATCGCATTCGCACCCTCTTGTTGCACACTTAAACACGAAACCTATTGATTTTCACGTTTCTTGTTCCACTTTTACTTCTCATCTTCTTGTTACTATGTTCATCACACAATTTTTTCGATTTTGCGGCCTCTTTTTCTCTATCACTAATCAGTAGTTTATTAATAATTTACACGGGATTCGTATCATCTCTTCTTCCTCTTCACACGCACGCTCTTCTTTCCTTCACTATTTTTGGACTTTAAAGTCCCTTATGACTATGCTACTTTGTTCACTCGTTTTCCACATTTACGTTTTTTGTTATTTTCCCGTTTTTTCTTATTTTTGCAAAGATTTATTCCTTGGCTCTCGCTTCTTACACTTTCCAATTAGTTTTCGGTCAAGCAAGATTAATGCATTATTTGTTTTGGTACCTCATCGTCGTTTTCCTTTACTTCAAATCGTGTTACACGACTGCCCAATCAAACGCGCAAACAATTAACTGAAATATGCAGAAACTTGTGAACAAACAAGCATGATGAATGAACCAACTAATGTGACTGTCTTATTCATTTACGATTTGTTCAATGCTATATTTTCTACGATACCATACAAATTATTCCATTTATTCGTCAACACGAAGCAAAATTTCTATTATTCAAATGGAATCGTTAGAATTTATTTTCTGGCCGATAGCGAATGGTTCGGTGGGTTATTAGTTTATTTTTTATGCTTTTCTTTCTGAATAACAGTGATAAAGTTGCATAGATGTAATTTTTTAGGCACGATATAAAAAAACTTTAGTTCGTGCGTGACTACCAGTCCGGGGTGTGTAGGTTCGAATCTCCGTACATGAACATCAAATAATAGAAAGAGTTTCTCTAATAGCGGTCGCCCCTCGGCAGGCAATGGCAAACCTCCGAGGGTATTTCTGCCATGAAAAAGCTCCACATAAAAACTATTTGCCGTTCGGTGTCGGCTTAAAACAATAGGTCCCTCCATTTAGCGAAAAATATCAAGACGCACTCCACAAATAGGAGAAGAAATTTGGACAAACACCTAACAGAACTGTACGCGCCAATTATTTATTATATTCATAACAAAAACTTTGACCGACACCAAAAGGCCTTTACCAAGCATGAGGGAAATGGTCAGCGAAATTGAGTACCTTGAGCCTAATCCTGGGCGACAAACTTAACTGGAAAAGGTACGCTAATGTAACCTTGTCCAAGGACTGAGGCCATCATGGTATGCAAACGCTTACTAGAAAAATCCTGGGGTTGTGGACCAAGCATCCGGAGATGGATGTACACTATAATTATCAGAGTGGATTGGGTACCATCTTTCGATAACGCTGGCAACACTGAAACATTCGAGGGATGTTTCGAAGCTGAAAAAGTTTCGAAGTTTTCGAAAAGAATAATAAGACCAGCGATGCATCCAAGCTGGATAAATATTCCCATTATGTTTAAATATCAATCTTGCACATAGATTGCAGATAAATTTGACCAATAACCACTTGAAGGACAGATTCAGCTCTTAGCAAATAGACACGGTATACGTACACGTCGGTGAATGGGAATGCTATTACCCCGTATGGGGCCATCAACAAGTCGAAATCATCGAAAGCCATTGGCCCTGACGGCTTAAACGCGCTGATTCTGAAACATCTGGGACCCCTGGGAGTAGGATTTCTCACAAGGGTTTTCAATCTGTCCATGGCCACTCTCATCGTCCCTGACAAGTGGAAAGCAGGGAGAGTGGTCCCACTACTGAAACCTGGGAAACCCGCCAACCAAGGGCAGTCTTATCGGCCGATAACTCTCCTTTCCCCAGTAGTGAAGACACTTGAAGCCCTCCTACTCCCACTCTACACGAAACACCTGGCCCCAGCCCCACATCAGCACGGTTTCCGACGAGTGCACAGCACCACCACTGCACTCACCTCCATAAACGCCCAGATAAATTGCGGGCTTAACCAAAACCGCCCCTGCGAGAGGACTGTCCTAGTAGCGTTGGACTTGAAAAAGGCTTTCGATACAGTCAGCCATTCCACGCTACTAGATGACATTTATCAGTCGACACTCCCGCCAGCGCTGAAGAGGTGGTCCGCCAACTATCTGAGCGGTCGGCACTCGACAGTGATATTTCGAGATCAAACTTCAAAGCAGAGAAAGATTAAGCAAGGCGTACCGCAGGGTGGTGTCCTTTCTCCCTTGCTGTTCAATTTCTACATCTCGATGCTCCCCCAACCACCAGCGGGAGTTTCCCTGATCTCATACGCTGACGACTGCACGATCATGGCGTCGGGCAATGACATCGATGGCCTGTGTTCCAAAGTGAACAACTACCTCACCGACCTTTCTCGCTTTTTCACTGCGAGGAATCTCCAACTTTCCCCCACCAAGTCCACGGCGACCCTCTTTACCACCTGGACAAAGGAGGTCAAGCTGTCTCTTAAGGTAAAAGTCGATGATACACCAATTCCGACGGTAAATAACCCCAAAATTTTGGGTGTAACCTTTGACAGCCTGCTCTCCTTCTCTGCGCATACAACCGCAATTGCCACAAAAGTCCAAAATCGCAACAAGGTCCTCAAATCGCTGGCCGGCAGCACTTGGGGCAAAGACAAAGAACTGTTGCTTTCGACATTTAAGGCAATCGGCCGGCCGGTTCTAAACTATGCTGCGCCTGTCTGGTCGCTTGGAACTAGTGATTCGCAGTGGACAAAGCTACAGACCTGTACAAATACCGCCATTCGGACAGCGACCGGGTGCCTCCTGATGTCACCTATCCAACACCTTCATAACAAGGCACAAATGCTCCCAGTTGCGGAGCACAACAAATTGCTCAGCAAGCAGTTCCTGCTCGGATGCTACCGTAGGTCTCATCCCTGCAGACACCTGCTTGAGCCTAAGCCGCCTCCCAGGCACGTCAGGAGACACCTCCTTGCCTACGCTGGCGAAATCCAGGACAAGACTGACCGTAACCTACTGGACCGGACAGTATTTTGACAGTCTATAAACGACATTCACCTTGAGACCGTCACCACCTTCTTGAACTCCCGTCCTGTGAATGCCGTAATCGGAGTCCAACCACCTGTAGCAGGTTAAACTCCTACTTATCCAGAATCGACCCCGACATACCAAACACACGTCCGGCATGCGAAGGTACCCCGCACGACACTAACCATCTCTTCACATGCCCCCTCAAACCGACTCATCTAACCCCCCTCTCCCTTTGGACCCAATCTGTCGAAACAGCATGTTTCCTGGGCCTACCCTTAGATGAGCTAGACGAAGACGAACGATGATATGTCTACACTGACAGGGCTACCTATGCTGTTAACAACAACAACAACCCCGTATGGACGTAAAAAATAGCTGCTTTTATAGAATAAATAAGCTCATTGAATCGATGCGCACATTGAAAGAGCTTGTGAGAAAGCAGCACGAGTAGATACGGCTATATCCCAAATAATGGCTAACATAAGCGGGCCACGTCAGAACTGTTCGCCTGAGGGCCATTAGAGTCGCAAGCGCATTTCGCACTGTATCCCAAGAAGCTATCTGCGAGACATAATAACTCTGGGAAGTAAGAGAATATACAGAAGCCTTGACAGTTAACCGCGGAGGAGCGCAAGGAAGAAAGGCACGAGAGCCTATCTAAATCAACCAAAGGCAGATGGACCCACAGGCTCATTAGAAATGTCTAGACATGGGTCGATAGAAAACATGGGAATGTTGACTATTATATGGCGCAGTTCCTGACAGGACATGGTTGCTTTAGAGAATATCTCCACAACTATGGCCATGATGGTGGAGTAACATAGCGCTAACCAAGTGCTGCAAGTCCTGAAGGTGTTTACAAACTGACCATACCAAACAGAGAAACTTGCCTTTATACAGTATGGACAGGGACATGTCGGGTGGGTGAGTACTAATACGACAGGGGTGGCTCTCTTATCAAATAATCTCGACATATTGCATCAGAACAGTAACGGACATCGAGTCTAGTGCTCAAATTGCCTCCTGACGAAATACTTAGCCTTGTATAGCCTTTCTTTAGGCTGATGTTTTGTTGCCAAATAATGCAAATCGATGTATCAAAAAATATCGATACACAATTTGAAAAAATTCAATCAAAGAAATACTCCGATGTATTTTTGCCATTGGAATTCCTAACTGGAAAGCATAGTTAAACTAGCACTAAAAAACTGAGTCTAAATCGAGTATAATTTCATAAGTATTCGTTTATTGATGTCTGTTGTTCTAATTCTAATTTGATAACCTAACAGCTAAAAATGTTCAGCGATCATTTATTTGCTGAGTGTCAATTTCGCTCTCTCCTTTTCAGCCCATTTATTAAAATCTTCTATGGTTTTATTAAAATCTTGTTCCATACGCGCTTTAAGCGCAACACTCAATATATTAATGAACTCGTGAACCTGAAAGAATATAAAGAATATTTGAGAACCTGTACTGAACGCAGATTCCTTTTTAGTGCTCTTACCGTCAATTCTGCTTCTTTCCGACCGTATTTTACGAAATTGCACTGAGGAGCATGTTTTGAGTGTTCTTTCCAAGGATCATCAGTCGGTTCCCAACCATCAAGAGTTTTGTTGCAAACGTAACAAGTAACTGTGTCTGGTTCGCGCTCGTTACCACTCCAATAGAACCCAGCTTCGGCCATCTACGCCATCAGGATAGAATAATGAAAATAAGAATAAAAACTAAGACCTTTTACTTTGCACACCTCTCACCTTTTTAACACTGCAAGCACTATTTTCATCAAACGGCCATTTTTTAAAGCTGTCAATGCGATTCTTTTCCATCATATTTCCAAACTGTGCGTAATCCATGTTTTATAACAAACTTAATTAATTTCTTATTTCGCAACAAGATTCTTTCTGTACTTTTACTTTAGAAGATGTTTTCAAACATTTAAAAATTCGGCTTTATTTGACACTTGTGGGTTTCACAAAATTCAGCTTTGCATAGTGCGTAGATGGGTGAATTTTTGTGGCGAGTTCTTTGGTAACGCAGTATTTACATGCAGCGATTCAACATCGCTTTCACTGTGTGTTTAAATTTTCCAAAAAGCGATAGAATTCTTGGAGAAGTATAGAAAGGCGATTTGTTGTCTATTCAAGTTTGTTTAATTTTGCTGTTGAGTTGAAATTTTAAAATAATTTGATAGTTTTTCCTAAAAATCATTAAATGTATTAGCATTTGTATAAAAGTGAATAGAAATAATGCAATTACATAGCTGGAATATTATAAGCAGTTTCCATCTCTGTGGGATAGTTTTGATTTTCAGATCATTGTTTTGTTGCAATAGGTACCTGCAATATTTGTTGTTTGTTATAGTTTCCATTTATTTTATACATCTGTCCATTGGCATTAAGTATGTTGTTTAACAATTTGGTCGTGTCAAAATAAAATTAAATAAACGAAATAATATACAATTAAAAAATATACAATAGAAGTTTCTCTTAACATGTTACAATATAACAGCATTTGAACTATTTTTATATATTTATTGTTTTTTCGCATTTATTAGGTCATTTGGTTGGGTTCTCTTTAGACGTCTTTTTGTGTTTCTTTCCCTTTCAAGAAGTTTGTTGATTTCTGCATTTATGTATTTTTTCAAAGTGTCATCATTTTGCGTGTACCTGTCATAATGGTCAAAATTTGAAGAATCATCGATTGTTGTCGTTGGATTTTTTCTACATGAGTTTTTTAGCCATTCCCCACTTGTAGTCCATATAGCCAGATTAGTGTAATCATAGTTTTGTACATCAACAGCTTGTTCTGCAATAAAAACAAAATAAATATAAATATATAAATAAATAAAAAATAACAAAAATAGTATGTTCACAAAAAGTTCAGTCATATGCTCTCAGATCACGGTGAAAGTATTTTTAGAAGTGCACTACGTAGCAGACCGTTATTCGGCTCTGAGCAAATTTTATAGATCGGCTGATGTCACTTGGGATGTGTTTAACAAAATTTAGGTTGTGTTATAATACGTTCACATATAAGTGGATAATCTACTTTTCGTACTTAACTCCCAATCCATAATTAAAATTAATCTGAGATTACAAAATATGATAGTCCTAAACTATTCCCACTCTTCTACATACAACCCTGTGTTTTATGTGTAATAGGTTATTATTTTTACGAATGTAAAGAGAAGCGTCAAAGTAAAAACTAAATAAAGTGGATGCCGGCAAAGAAGGTTTGTAAACATAATTCTAATAAAATGTTTGGTAGATACTACAAAAAAGCGGGTATCCATAAACGCTTTGTCCTCCTATTACTTATTATAAAATGTAATATCGAATTTTATATGCGTTTTTCTGCCATAATTTTTTTAAACCTCAGTAAACGACGTTTACGGATTTTCTCCAACTGTTTATTATTGGTAGCCAATTGCGCAATTAATTTACCATTCCTTCTCCTTGTCTTTTCTTCATTTCGTTAATAATAATTAAACAAACCAAAAACTCTGAAATATACCACGAAAAAAGAATTTTCTATGAAGAAAAACCTTTCACAATAGTATTTACAGCTGATTGCCAATTTTGGAGGTAATTTGCCATATCTGAACGGGTAGATTAATTTTGTGGATTTATTGGTAGTTAATGCATATGGGAATGTACTTTAAGTAGTAAAACAGTGTGAAATAGTGAAGAATGTAAATGGATTGTTATTGTCTTTGCAACCCTGAACCGTATTAAAGTCTAGTAACACCATTTTCAAAAATTAAAACTTTTTATGGTATCGATTTTTTTTGATTAATAGCTACTTTTAGATGCTCGATAAGACTGTGCAATTTCTATAATTCTGGCATTTAACTTTTTCATTTGATATATTCACATTTAAAATTTTTTAAAAGTATATGTGGTATTTGTAAACATTGTTATTTCGTTTCGCTGAATAAAGTATTTTACTGGTTATTCTTTGTAATGCATTCAGATGCTGTGGAACTGCACCCCAATTGGTATGCACTGTCTACAGCTAGCTTTCCGATAAAACGTTTTGTTCGTGGACTGGAGTTGCAAAGTGCTGAGGATATTCCAAATAAACAAAAGTACTGTAGTACAGGTGAAACAAATGGCGTAGAGGTGCAACAGTTTTATGAGAAATTAACAATTAAATCTGAAAATAATAACATCTGCTCTGCTCCGTTAGCACCTGCTTGTTCAATCAGTTCCTGCAAAGCACCGCAATTCGTTGGATTTCGATCGTAATAAATTTTTTCGGTTCGCCACTTCAAATAATGTAAAGGAATTAGCTCGTTTTAATTATCAGGCGAATAATATCAATGTCTGCGATGAATTTGGATGGACTGCACTCATGATGGCTGCTTGTGAAGGTGCAACAGATGCTGTTCGTATGTTGCTAGAGTCGGGTGCTGACAAAAGTATTAAAGAAAAGAGTGGACGCACCGCTTTGGATTTTGCCAAGCAAAAAAAACATGAAAACATAGCAATTATGCTGCAATCTGAGTATCAGAACGAAAATACTCATCTTAAGCGGAAGCAGTGCTCGTCCGTAATTTCGAATGTACCTTTTTATTGCTCTCTCTGCAACCTAACATTCTCAGATACAACACAGTACCAGCACCAAACATCCACTTTGCACCAATTTAATATGAAGCCCAGCAAATGTGCAAATAAGTTAGATAAATTTAATATTTCCTCCAAAAATCGTGGCCTGCAACTGATGGTTAAACAGGGCTGGGATAAGGAAAGTGGGTTAGGTCCAACACAAACCGGCCGATTATATCCCATTAAGACGGTGATACGAAAGAACCGCAGTGGACTCGGAACCGACCAAGAGCCAGCGCGAGTGACACACTTCGGAGCGTATGATTTGCAAGCCACAAAACACAACAAATCATTCTTTTTGCATAATAAGAAAAGGCGTTCCCGCAATGATATCCGTTCAGAGAAATTGCGCGAATGGAAAAGGGAACGGCGACTTCGCAGAGAGCTGAGCTAAGACAGTATAAAAGATCGATTAGGGGTGCAGTTGTGGGCTTAGAAATATTATCTACTACAATATAAAATTTTCCATATTTCTACAGTTGCTCGCACAAATATGTTCCAAAGCGAAGATCAAAAGGTCGTTGAAATTATAAAATCAACGGAAGAGGTGGCTGATAAAATATTAGTGAACAAGCAAGAGTTAGTGGAGTTGGATAAGCGGAGGCAAGAAACTCGTGAGGCGATACGTAAGGTAGAAAAAAATGGCGAAAAGAAAGTGTGGATAACTGTAGGCAGCATGCTCGTTAAATTGGAAAATGAAAAGGCGTTGAAACTTTTAAAAAACGGTGAATAGATAAAATTGATTATTATGCCAAGGCATAACTAAATATTATACTATCTTTGTAGACCAAATGCAAATTGAACGTGAATATAATATTATTACTTCGGATCAAAAGATATTGGTTAACAAGCATCGCGATTTAGAATTTTTCTCACCCTACTCAGGCACACATTTGCAACCACTCGATCGAAAGGAGTTTGCAGCGCTTAAAGCAAACCTGCCATTTCTGTAGACAAATGAACAAATATTTAATTTATTATTTTATAAGTATTTAGCTAAAGAAACAATTTAAAATAAATGATGTTAATCATATGGATTTCTAATTATTACAGTGTGATGTAAGACCCGTAACTATAAAACAGCTGCTTTACTTGTATGCTTATCTTGACTAGAGTTCTGAAATAATAAGAATACGTATATTGAATACCGTGACTACTTAGAGAATGTGTTTTTACAAACCAATGTGTTGTAAAGTTTGTGCTTCTCTTTTATGTATTGCGCGACTACGGCTAGTGCCTCTTTTGGTTCAATTTCCATCGTGGTTTGAGCCAAATGTAGCTCCACTTTTGGCGTTGGGCTATTGGTTTTACTGCCAATTACAACGATTACAGGATAACCCATTCTGCAACACATAAAGTAAATTAGTCTAAATAAAACAATGTCTGCTATGTCGATGCCACCTTTTTGCGTCGATCAGTCTTTTGCCTATTGTTAAGTAGTTACGGTCATCAATCAGCACGTCCTCAGCACAACAAATTTCACCGAGAGAGTGACAAAACTCATTTTCTATTTCACTGGCGACTTTTTCTTCTTTACTACCCTTTTTAGCACCTATTATACATAGGTCGAAAGGGGCCAACAGTGTTGGCCATCGCAGCTCACTTTCGGTTGAAAGTACTTCTACTGCGGCTGCCACTAGCCGGCTAACCCCAATACCATAACAACCCATTACGAGAAATTCTGTTTTTCCATTCTCTTGTAAGAATGTTGCCTTCAGCGGCCGAGAATACTTGTCGTTCAGCAGAAAAGTGTGCCCCACTTCAATTCCACGCACACGCTGAACATTAGTACAATGGCAATGGGGGCATATTTTGTTACTATTTGTTTCTTCAGTTGCTTCAACGTTGGCCGCATATCCACAAGCATCGCATGTAACAAGTTGATCTTCTCCTGAGGAAGCGAGATAGTGGTACTCGTGTGATACACTGCCTCCCATCATGCCCGTAGCAGCTTTAACTACACTTGGAGTTAGATAAACTCATATTAGAGATATTTAATACGTTAGTAATTATTTATTCACCTTTTACAAATGGCACTTCCAACTGCTGAAACAGCGTATCGTAAGCAGCATTTAACTGATTGTACGTCTCCAATGCTGCTGCTGCATCTCGGTCAAATGTATACAGGTCCTTCATAATGAATTCCTTTGAACGTATGAGACCAAATCGTGGTTTCAGTTCGTCACGGAATTTTGAACCAATTTGGAATAGACGCAAAGGTAATTGCTTGTAAGAAATCGGAGCAATGGATGCTAACATAGCGGTTACTGCTTCCTCGTGCGTCTATAACAAAAAAAAGTTAGTATGGCAAACATTATTTCCACATACTAAAGATGTCTAACCGGGCTCAGTAGAAACTGTTTTTCGTGCCGATCACGCACCAGATAGAATTCTGTTATATCACCCTCTAATCGTCCGGACTTCTTCCAAAGTTCTGATGGAGTTAATACAGGCATTGATATTTGCTGTCCACCCACAGCGCACATTTGTTGCCGTACCAAATTTGCACACTTGTCAATTACACGCTGCGCCAATGGCATTAGCTGATAGGTTCCATTATGAGCCGGCTTAACCAAACCCATTTCGGTCAGAAGCTTTAAGAAATGCATTTGCTAATTAGTTTTCGTGATTGTTCACTGAAATATATTTGAACATCTTGGTTACCCTCTGGCTTCGAGAAATCCCCTCCAAATTCTTAGCAACAGCATTTTTCGGTGTAACAAGTACTGGCCAAAACAATCTCGAGACCCGCTCCATACCGACCGACTAAAAGCGAGACATTTAGCGATAACTGAACTAAAATGTATCGATATATTTTAAAATCGGTTTTAACCGATAGCCCTGGCAGCTAGTGCTGTAAACATATTATATTATATTATATAATTTAATAAATAAATAAATAAATAAATAATAAATAATAATAAAATCGGACGAATCATGTTGGGCGAAGCTGCCAGATAGTGCAAGGTAAATGTTTGCAAAACTTTTAAATTATATCGTGCAATTCCCAATGACGAATGTGACATTTGCATGGTACTTTGAAAGTTTGGTTTTTTACGCCAAGGCCAATTACTTGGCCCGTTCTGCTAATTACGTCCTATACAAATCCCATTAGTAATTGGTTTTGATTGATTCATATCATATTTTCATATGCAGGACTATCCCCAATTTTGAGCTTCATTTCTTAATTCTCAATGAGAGAAACATACTGTGATAAATCACGAATAGTCACGAAACGATTGGCAAGATGAATGCCGGAGTAAAAGAGAGAAGTTGCCAGAAAATAAGAGTCGCTACATCAAGAAATTGCGATAGTTGTTAAGTACACGTAGAGAAACATAACAATTGGTGCACGAAGGGGGATTGATGAATAAAATATCCTAAACAGAGCAATTGAAATTTGAACTGAATTGAGTTTTTTTAAACAAAAACAAAATTGCAAAGTTGAGTAAACGTAAGATTCCGCTTAAAAAAGAGTGGCCGTGTTAGAGGAATTCCACAAGGAGGCCAAGCGGAGGTCCTCTGGGTATCATTAAAATGCTGGAGAAGAATAAGTAGCGGTTTTACTGGGTAAATTAAAGAGAATCAGTTGCCGAATAGATTTAAAATTGCGCGGAGTGTATGATAGCGAAAGGTCCAAAGGAGAGATGTCGTGGAAGATTACAGCAATACAACACGGGTTCACCATTTGAGCGGATGGCCCTGGATGTGGTGGCTCCGTTTCCAACTAGTCACTCCGGCAACAAATATAAGCTCGAGGAGGAGTTTTTTATAGCAGAAATACACTCGGATGTTTGCCATTGCCTGCCTAGGAGCGACCGCTATTAGAAAAGCACTTTTCTATCATTTGATGATTTCCTTAAATTGAAAATTAGAAGTGAAATTAGAAAAATGGAAGATTTGAAAAAAAAACTGCTCCCATGGCCCCTGTTACGTCAGCCAATCAGCTGATTCTTTCAAATTCGCTGAGAGCCGAGTAACGGACTGATCTTGTCCATACCTCTGGAATTTTTTCACCAACGGACTTTCCGTTGCCCTTAGGATACACAAAATTGGCCTATTGGTAGAAAACCACTGCGTTCTTTTAGTTACATATTTACACAATACATCGGTTTGTGTTTGGCTGTATGAACACAAAGTTGCCATTAATATTTTGCATACACACTTTTTCGCACATCCGCGTTATCGGTTTCAATTTTTAATTGTATAATAAACCAAAGCCAAAAACCAACAAATGCAAATAGTTCATTTATCTATAATTAACATTATTCAATTCAATTTTCAAAAATCGGGAAATAAAATCTACGATACGGATGGAAGGAGTTTTTGATATACATGGGATTCTCATTAGTTTGATCACAACAGCTGACAGGGGACTGCGTTTACTGTTTTCAACATTAGTTTCATCGAGTCAGCTGATACGGGCTTATGTTTACGTTGGTGAGTGTGAGCACCATTACTATTCACTTCTCCTCAAAATGAAGTACCGCTTTACTCTCCTAATTCTTTCTTTCTCTCGGAAATTGTGTACGCGAACGCCAAAAGCTGATAACTATCACGAACACAACTTATGTGGTGCATCAATGAACGAGATTTATACAAGATAATGCTCATACGTGAATATTCTTTCGGATCCAAAAAAAGAAAGAAAAGAAAATCACCTGGATATGATCGAATTACTCCAAAGCTGCTAATTAATTACTCAATATTGCTGATTTTTAATCACAAATACTTCTGATTATTAAAATTCGGATATAAAAATAAATAAATAATTGGCGCGTACACTTCTGTTAGGTGTTTGGTCGAGCCCCTTCTCCCATTTGTGGCGTCTTGATGGCAGAAATACACTGGGGGTGCTATTAGGACTTTTTTTATAATTTTGCTGTTTCATGCACGGAGATTCGAACCTACACACTCCTGAATAGTAGTCATTCACTACCCGAATAAATTATAATAATAATAACAAATTATAATCATAATAAATTTTATATTTATATATAATTAGCGCTTACACGACTTGTGAGTGTTTGGCCGAGCTCTTCCTCCTATTTGTGGTGTGGGTTTTAACGTTGTTCCACAAATGAAGTGACCTACAGTTTTAAGCCGACTTCGAACGACAGAAATACACTCGGAGGCTTGCCATTGTCTGCTGCGGGGCGACCGCTATTAGAAAAATCTTTCTATTATTTTGGTATTTCATGCACGAAGACTCGAACCTTCGTACTTCTAAATAGTAGTCATGCACTTACCATATAGCTACCACGGCCGCATAAATTAGATTAAGATTCAAAAGCTTATTGTTAGGCTTAAGTTTTCTTCGAAACGATCCAGTATTTAAACCATGTATTTGAAAGCAACAATTTCCTTTATATTCCACCATACGAAGGCTGGTGGTTTAAGGGAGAACACCACTGTGACAACTTCAAAAAATCGATTTTTTGAAAACCATCTAGAAAAATCTAGAATACATTTAAGAATAGAATGCCGTTTGTCCCAGGTCGAAAAAATAATTATTTTCGGAGATATTAAATATTTTGTGGAGCGGTGCAGCGCAATTTATCGCATAACTTCAAACTTTGAACACGTTTTTCTCAAAACCACTTTTTTGAGTGCGGCACGCAGTAGAACTTGAGCAATTCTTATCCGATCGACTTCAAATTTGGACTGCATCGATAAAACTAGATTATCTAAAGAAGTACATAGGGTTTTTTCGATATCTAAAAAAAAAAAAATTATAGCCTTTTTTCGAAGAGAAATTTTGCTCGAAAATCGACCTTAAATTTGAAAAGCGTTCCAATTTTTTAAAAATCCATATTTTTTCAAATCCCTATGTACTTCTCTTCAAAATATCATATTATTAACGAAAACACTCGGTATTTTTTTTCAGATCGACTTTGAAGACAGTTCTGCTGCGTGCCGCGGATCACTGCAGAAGCCACAGCACCTGACGCGGGAGCTTCCCCAGCGCCACCATCGGGGTTGAAAATTTTGAAAAAGTTTGTTATGTATCTTTAATAAACAACAAACAAAACAAAACAAAAAAATTTGAAATATCTCTTTTTTTTCCCACAAAAAAAATTCTTGAAAAACGGCATAAAAAACAGGGGGTCACAGTGGTGTTCTCCCTTAAGTTACTTATTAAATACTCACTGAATATTGGCGTTCTTGTACATAGTTACAGGAACATCACCTGTATATTAAACTACATTGCTCAGTCTATAGTCAACATTTTGGTGAGCATAGCAGGTATGGTAAATTGCGTACAGAGGGGCTAGACGGTTGGATTAGAGAACTTTCTAAGTTCTCTGGTTAAACGTCACCCATACATACAACTTATTATCTAAAAGCAAGCACATAGATTCAGGAGCTAACTCCGCGATTGCGAGCGTACTTTTTACGTTTGGCCGTAACATATGAATGTATGTGTGTGTATACATATGTATGTATATATGCGAAAGGCGAAGTTCTTCGGATCTGTTTGCTATGTGCAAATATTTCCTCATTTTTTTTGAGAGGTGGGGCGATCAGCGGGTTGTAGTGTTCGTTTTAGTGGCCTCAACTTGATTCATTCGATTTGCTCTTAGTATCAAGCCCAGTAAGCGAGGTGAATTAGTTTTTTCAGTTACAATCCAAGTGAGCGCGTTTGCGGTTGTAATCACAGTGGCCTGGCCATCGTCGTCGTCATCAATTCGGCTATCGTATTCATGGTGCAACTAGGAATTTTTGATAATACATATTGCGCATACGTTTTTCATTACTCTTTTCAAGTGTATAGTGTTATTATATTTTATTATTTTGTTAAATGTGTCGTGAGTGAGTGCTCCCTCTTCCCCCATCGAGTTGTTGTTTTTGAGAAATCGAAAGAGAAACGACAACGACATTGATTTTCTTTGAGACATATTGTTTTGCCAGTGCGCACTGAAATTCTGGAAGGGATAGGAATAAAGCTATAAAACGGTAAATTATACGTTGTAGAGGTGAAAATACGTAAAAATATAATAAGATTTGCAAAGGACGAAATCGTAAATGAAAAGGCAGTGGGTGATATTTAAACGCGTTGAGATATGCGAGCGGAAGGAGAAGTGGATGGGGAAAAGTAGGTGGTGAAGCCAGCCGTATATGTCGTGAGCAGTAGTGGCGATAGCAGAATCAAAAGCAACGTGCTCTTGCCCTGGCAAATACTAGCAATTAGTGTGGTGTGTATATTAATGCCTCTCGCTTCTTTTCATCAAGTAGTGTGGTGAGTTTTTGGTCACGCAAAGCAACAAAAAAACACATTAATAACATACTAACAGCTCAACAACAAAACGAGAACTATCAACATTATTGTGTTGATACCTTAAAACTGCAGGGGCAGTGGAGCTGGTAAAATTATAGAAGAGCGCGAATATCTTATCGTGTCCGCCTGCTGCTCTTTGCCCTGCGCTGAGCTGTTAATACCGGCCGTCGTTGCGTATCTTTGCTTTACGTTTCGTCGCGTATGAGTGTGTACTCACACGAATTTTAACAAATGGCAAGACACTTTTAAAACAACAACTGTTGAATTCGTCTGATTGGAAAATAAATAATAAATAAATCAAATCAAAGAGTTTGTACCTTTGGCTATGAATTAACATTTGAAAATCTAGAAAAGTTCATCATGCTCGACATGAATTGAAGAGGTGGAAATTGTTACAGTTTTTATTTGTGGTAAAATCGTAAATTAAGAAATTTTGATGTGTATAGTGACTCGTTTACTATTGCCTAAAATATTTTTGATAGTTACAACATACGCGTTTAGCCTGTAATTATAATAAAACAACCGTGTCATCTATTGAAGTCGAACCAATCCTTTCAGAGAAAAGTTGAAAAACTTAAAAATCGTTTTTACTTGAAAAACTGCGGTAGTTTTCGCAGGAATTAATGAAGTAACAACTAAAGGTAAGTGACTGCCTGCCATAAATATTATTGCTAATGTATAGCGCTTAAATTTTTTACACATAGTTAGCACATACAATATGTGCCCAGGCTTTGAAAGTGCCTTAAGTAGATACTTAGAGATAGAAATTGTGAATTATTTAAAATATTTTATGCTCTGGCATAAATGCAATGATTGTTGACCCGGTCCACAGAAAACGGAAGATTGCACATATCGCTATGTCGCTACCCGGTTAGCGGTGAATTTTACATAAATTATAGAATTTGCTTATATTTTTTCATTTACTAACATTCTGCGTCCATGTTTATTTGATATTAACCTGACTTTTAATTTTTGTTCACAAAAGCTAACTTTTTTGGCTCTCTTCTTAGTTGTCTCACACACCTCGTGTCCAACTACGTCAGGGCGAGGGTACGCTCAAGCTGGTGACACTAGAGCAAAATCATTTACGTACATCGGTTTTGCTTTCGCAATTTGATATTTTTAATGTCAGAAAGTAAACAAACAAAGAAGCATGTCACTTTGAAGTTCTAAATACGAGAAGAAAAAAAGAAAATCAGCTGCTTTAGTGCCAGCACTTTGTATACATATAATCGCCTTCGATGCCCTAATTTTCCACTTCAATCTTCGTAATCTTGCTTTTCATCATTATTGGATTGTTGATTGAATTACGAAACCGATTAAAAAGCGATAATAAAATAGTAAGCCGATAACGAGGCAAATGGTTTAAAAATCATTTCTATGTTATTATTGTAAAATTTTATAAATTTAGAAAAAGATTATACTAAAAAAATGTTTAGAAAAGCAATTGGTTGCCACGCGCAATTCAGGTTTGATCCAAAGGGTCCTTGCCTACTGAGAATGTAAATAGCAAATGTTTGTTAACAGATATAAATTTGAATAGTTGGAAACCAGCGTTAATACCGTTAATAATGTGAGCCTGAAAACTTAATTCAGTTTTCAAATAGATTCTTTCGTAAAATTGGTAGAATACGAGATTCCGTAGATTAAAGAGGAATAATGAACATAACCTTGCCGTGCCGTAATTGTAAATGAGGTGTATAAGAAAACAAAGAAGTGAGTGTCAAAATAGTCAGCTTTGATAAGCAAAACTGAAAAGCTGGCCTAGAAGTGATAATGGAAAGAAAAAAGTTGTTTGTAACCAAAAATAACTAAGCGAAACTCAACAAAAATCCAGTTCTGTTCTGTTTAGGTAATTTTATCAAATTAGCTGAAAGCCGAGTCGTAGTACTGGAGTCGGTGGTTCTCTAGTAGGGATAATGAACGGGTGTTATATACTGAGTACTTAATCTTGCAAAATCGGCAATTTCCACACTTGCCGTGTTGAAGACAAACCCTTAGTTGTAAATGTTAGTTGAAATAGTTGTTCGATGTTCAAGGAAGTATACAGAAACGGCAGAGTGATATCATTTCTTGTAAAATTTGAAAATCACAATTGGCCCATTGGCCGCGGTTTGTCCTTTTCATCGTTAAATAGCATGAATGTATTACATTTTACATATGTACATATGTATGTATGTGTATGGTAGCTAGCAGCAACGACATGACAAACTTTGATCAAGAAATCTCGAATCTCGAACTCCATTAAGGAAATGCCAGCATGACAGAAGAAAATTCGAAAATAAATAATATTGCATTTACGCTAAGCTAATATATGGATATACATACATATGTATGCATGTATTTATTTGAAAGTCCATTGATATGAACGCACATATGTATGTATGTATACTCGTACGTATAATGTTCACCTGTTATTGCAGCCTAGACGCGCACAGGTTATTTAAGAACTGGCTTAAGCGTGCATAAAACTGTTAAATCAGCACACAACAACCACCAACCGCCAACCGCCAACCAATAAACTACTTGTACATCCAATAAAAGCTATTGCTACCAGCAACAATGACAATACAGAAAAGTCATTACACTGACGCACATACGAATGTATGTATGTATGTATGCACTTGAAGAATTGAAAAACGAAGCAGAATTTAGTTTAATGGAAACGACGTCAACGGCATAAAAACAAGTTGTTGTTGTTCAAGTCGTTCACTACGAAAATAATAAAGTCGGCAATAAGTGGGCTCATTGGCGATCGTTGCCGCACAAAGCTACTTGAACACTTAAGATGAGTGTCGAACTGGGAAGAGGAGTAGAGTAGAGATGTGTTGCGGTCGCACATGCGCACAGAATAATGTTGCAATTGGCAAGAGAATAATGATGGCGAAGGCGATGCCGATGACAGCAGAGTTGGTTGGTATTGGTAGCGATGACTAGCAAAATGAAAAGGAAGTTTCGAATGATGATGCGCGGTGTTGGTCGTTAAGATGCAATGCACAAGTGGAAGAATTATTACAGAGTTGGACTTTGGATATGCCGTCAATATTGCGTGCATTTGAAGCTAACTAACTCCAGCCGTTGATCCTGTTGGTATTAGCCTTCCAAGTAAGTACGGAATGTACTACTCAGTGGCCGCTCTTTCCTGCCTTCGGTATAACAAAACTGTGAAAGTACAATATATGTACATACGTACAAGCACATTTGTACGTCTGTATAATATTTATTATTCGTTTGAGATAAGCATACGGTAAAATTTTCGACACCTTATCCATGACCAAAACCACATCGGAGACATTTTCAAATATTCCAGGTCCTAAGGATCAAGATAACGATTGCACTGATAAAGGATATTTTATGAATTCAGTCCTTATTCCAAAATTTAGGATTTTTAGGGAATTTTCCTCTAAAGCTCGGAACAGAATTGCGGGACAGCTTGTCACGGGTTGATGGGTGATGATCAACTGATCCACTTGAAAATTCGGCCGGTTAAACACAATTGCGACGGGCTGGTTTTCACATGACATCTTCGGGTTACAATAAAATTAATTTTATAGTGAAATATTTTCGTTTGCCACATTTGTGAAGCAACTCGACAAAGCTCATTTAAAAAAAGAACTAATTTCTAAACTTATGATGTTTTGTCTTGTGCCAATCGGATAAATATTATTTGCTTGTTATTTCCCTGCTGTTGCTTGTAAACAAAGAAATTGTCCTCAAACGGTCAGAAAAGCAATCCTGTGCCTTGAATCCGTCGGAGAAAATAAAAATGAATCGAATTATTTTGACGCCGTAAAAATAACCGACGGCAAGAAATCCTTCCCCGCCGCTATTCTGTGCAATTTAATGCTATTAAATGTGTTCTAATTTTGACATCGTGTATCCGTCAACCTGACACCCGCTGTCCGCTGGAATTCTGTTCAAGAGTTATGCACAATTTTATGCCGATTCCGAACGACAGGCAGTAGAAACGCACTCCGAAATGCCAGCTAAGGATAAGCTACTCTTAGAAAAGACTTGCTCTATCGTCTCTCCAAGTTATAACCTTATACCTACTCCCATCTTCCACTAGTTTCTATTAATTTAAGAGTCGGCAGTGAAGAACCTGCTTTCTGTTTTGCTGATCAAAAATTCACATCCACACATACATACAAATGGGTTGTGATTGATTTGAATTGCGCGCCACATATATCTTTTATGCTGCTACCTATAAAATTTCGCACTCTTAATCAAGTTTTTACTCTATTTGTGTTACACTTTGTTTTTGGGTTTTTCTTTTTGCCCATCAACTCCTTTGAATAAACATACATATTTATGCATGTAGAACGTAGTAATTATTTCTGAAGTGCAGCAACAGGTTTCTTAGTACGTTTTGGATATGCGCACTTGTAACTTTGTATGAAATCTCTTGTATACGCAAAGTTAGGCTATATTACAAGAACCACCTCCGTCTACAGCATTCGGATGCCTTCATTAAACTGAAACGAAATATCAGATAGTTCGGGTTTACGGCTTTGAGCTTAGTTGAGGAACTCAAGTGAAAGGTCCTAAGCAGAAGGGGGTTGGGATAAGGTTAATACGGCGTGTTTTTATGATTTTTTTTGGTGATACAGATTGACAAAATTTCCATATAAAAATGCAACAATTGAATAATATTTTCTTAAATTTTCAATGCGAATCGTAGGAAATCGGGTGAATGAGAGAGAATCATCTCTCCGAGAGGGGTCTCGAGAAACAAACAGAATTATCTGAAATAAAAAGATCAAAAGGCATTTGTTAAAGAATGGGTTTCTCGACGCATCCCAGGGAGAACTTTTTTCCGATGTTTAAATTTTTCGTTAAGACTTTGATTTCGAAAAAACGATGAACGCTATAAAAAAAAACAAAAAACCCTCCTGGTGAATTATGTGAAGAAGTACTGTGCAAAAATTCAAAACGATTGGTTCAGTAGACTTTGAGTTATGGCGTACACGCACTTAAAACCAACCGTAGCGGAATGGGTTGGTGCGTGGCTATCATTCGGGAGTGCGTAGGTTTGAATTTCCGTGCATGAACATCGAATAATAGAAACAGTTTTTTCTAATAGCGGTCGCCTCTCGGCAGGCAATGGCAATCCTCTGAGTGATTTATGCCATAAAAAACTGCTCATGCAAATCTTTCTGCCGTTCAGAGTCGGCTTAAGACTGTAGGTCCCTCCAACATCAAGACGCACCCCAAAAATAAGGGAAGGAGCTCAGCCAAACATCTAACAGAAGTGTGCGCGCCAAGTATTTATTTTGTATACATTTCTTTAAAAAAACAAAAGTAAGTTTGACAGAGTCAGCTGTTGATTTGACGTAATTCTGGGCGTGTGTTTACAACTGTTTTATTTTTATTCATTTCTATTATATTCTTTAGTTAGATTAACTTAACATAACTTTTCTTTATTCTTTACAAATCTTCTTAGTACTCTTATAGTTTCTTCATTATTCGGCAAGGCTCTTTTTTTCTTTCAACCTGCGTAATCTTGCACCCGTTTTCAAAGATCTTTTAGTTCCTGTGACTACAGCTTGGTGTCCTTTACGCTCCTTTTAACTTGAAAGTCAAGTGTTCGTAATTTTACTCTTCTGGGCGTTTTAGTTGAGACTGTGACAAAAGTATTTTATAAGGTATTTACTCCTCCTTATTCAGCTACTGCGGGATATATCCTTAACCTTTCTCTTCTCAAATCACATATCGTGACCAACTGAACCCAATCGGGCCATAAATAAGACATTCTAGATCATTTTGACCACCATCCAGCTGATAATTTTTTTCAAAATCATTTTATTTTTATGCAATTAATATAAGGCGGCTGCCTTAGCCGAATGAATAGTGCCCTGTGTAAGGGTTGAGCTTCGAAACCCATTATGGGCATAAAACACTAAATGGTAGAAAAGCAGGAGGAGCTTGGCCAAACACACAAAAGGGTGTACGCGTCAATTATATATGAGAAAGTGTCTAATCAGTTCAAGACCAAAATAGGAGTTCATTATCATTCAAAAATATTATTTGAAACTCTTTAAAAGTGCATAAATTACTAATGAGCTTGCGAAGAAGCAGCAAAGCCAATCAGAGAAATACATAAATACAAAAGAAGAAATAGCGAATTAATGTAGGAACTAGTATATAAGTATAAAAGTAGATGTGTAAACATTGTAGGAGCAGCAAATCGTCTCTACGCTTTGGCTAACCTTGTCGTAGTTCAAACACCCTATAGCAAGAGCCAGTTTGTTTGTCGAGCAGTTAAATGTCGAACTGATGCTTTGACAACTGAATGTCATGGACGCAGAAATGTTATGGAAATACTGGCGAGCAACATAACTGATTATATATGTATGATCCGCGTTTTAAGCTAAGTTTAAGTCATTGAATATACAAATGCACATAGACAAATTTACAAATGCGAGCATATATAAGGGTAGTTGTGAAAATAACTATCTGTGCAATGCTGCCAATGAATGAGAGCAAAAGATGTAATAATTAATTGTCGCGTCCAGTGTTGGTATTCTATGCGTATTGCTCGACTAAGTGAAATAGTTAGCCTGTGCATTCGCCATCTTTGTGTCGTTGATCAACAGCAGGCAGCTGTCACAGGTATCTGCCAGCTGATGCTCACACAGCCATCAAAGTGGCTCAAACCGGTGCAGATCGGTTATTGAATGCGGCGCTGATCATACAAACAATTTAATGTGCAGATAATTTAAATATTTTTGCACTTTTTGGGAGGTAGAGTGCGAGAGCAAATGATAAAGTAGAAAATTGCGGCCCATGTTCCCACAAGTTTCTCTAGGCACACACACACCCACACATGCATTATGGTTTGCGGAATCATGAGATAAAGTGAGATGGAAAATTGTAAACGCTGGATACGTTTTGACCTCCGTTGATTCGGTGCTCGCTAGCTGATGGCGGTTGATACCGCTGCCAACTTGCGAGCTAAATTTAATTTTGCATTAAAAATCAGTGGCGTTTATTGTCAGCGTTTATTTGACGTTGGATGCAATGACAAAAAAGTAATTCATCTGTGCTGTTGATGTCTTAATATGAGATTTTTTATGCCTTTTCTGATGTTCGTGTGTTACTCCACACTTTCCAATGAGGGGTAAGTGTCCTCAAAATAATACGACTACTTAAAAGATATCTCAACATATAAATATTAGCATATTTATACATATATTCAAGTATTAATGCAGCAGGCAGTCGGTTCTGCGTTACCGGAGCGACCCGGATTTATATCCGGCCAAGGACCGTCACTCCCGCAGTATTCCCCGCTCATGTATGGGCAACGTATATGCTGCGACAACAACAACATATACGTATGTAAGTTTCTCAGATAGTGTCTTCATATTAGGTACGTCCTCTACTTGTCATTTGAAGCTCGGTTCACCATTACTTCTGTAGCGCACTCTTCGAGGTTGTGTTTTCTAATGCAGTTCTTGGCTGCATATACATCCGGGTAGTTTGGATAACGAAGACCAGTCCAAAATCGCGAAATTGCAGTGTGAAAACGTTGAAAACAATATTTTTCTCATAATTTAATTGCTGTTTTATTTGAGTGTATAAGGTGGACAAGCATGTCTAGGTAAATCTGCCATGAAAAGTGGGCCGCTTCATTTGTGGAACAGCAATGCACCTATTTGTAATATTATAATGATGAGACATGATTCCAAAATCGGATTTCTCTGTAACTCTCTCTTCTCTCTAACTCTGTTCTCTACTAAAAAGTAAATTGAAAAAACTGTGCAATGCGTTTAGTGCGCAAAAGATGGTACATCCTAACCTATCAGATGCTTTTATAATTTTCATTGGCTAAAAAATAAGTAAACAAATTAGTCAAAATAATTCCAAGTTTGCTACGTAAGATTTGAGATAGATCAGTAAGAATAAATATTTATAAGCAAAAATGGCTTTATTGCCATGAAGATCAATACATGCGCTTAAATCAATTTCATTTCATTTCATTCATTTTTTCGCTACGCTCGAGGTAACTCATAATTGCGTAATTTGCCCTAATTGAAAAGCGTTTACTTTGAATTTTCTTTTGAATCTGCGGAAATAATGAGAAATCATTGGGTGCCGACTTAAGAAGGCTGGTGAGATTCAACAGGGATATTGGATAATTCAAGGGGGTATAGTTTAGGTAAATGCGGTATCACAATTTGATTTCCGTCTTTGTGCTTAAAGCACCGCTGAATCGAGTGGTTATCATCTCGACCTAATCTAGCCACCATGTCTAAAAACTTGAGTGGCAACCCTCGTATTATTATGTACTTTAACTTAAATGAAATTCGCTAAACCTTTGATAGTACTAGTCTGTCATCAAGTATACCGATCTATAAGCAAGTTCTGGTTGCTATAAGTGAAAGGTCTAGGTAAGGAAGAGTGTGCTTGATGATAAGACTGATATATCTATGCATGTATTTATTAGCAAATGGAGCACGTCAATATTATATGCTAAAGGGTAGCTTCATGCTTCCGTTCGATGAACTATCTCCAGGTGTATGCTTATAGGCATATTTTGGTACCAAATCTCCAGTTGCCAATCAGTGTCAATATCACCAATTATTTGATTGATTTATGCGCAAATGTTATTGCAGTTTTACCCCTATAACTTCACACGAATACCATTTGAATGTTATGATGACACATCCGCTTGAAAGGCATACTAAAAGAGACGAATCGTTTGTAAAGTGATCCAGCTGCGAATATTCCCACTGGTTTCAGTTGTCAATGGCATTAGGAAACGCTGCTACAAAAAACTATTGAATTCTAATAGTACTTAAGTTCTATAAGTACCTAAGCGTTAAGAATTAAGAATTCAATCACATTATTATTTATTAATAATACGATACTCGCCGTTACCAACGTGCGAAGGTGTAAAAATCTTTCGTAGAATCTTTCTCTTAAACACTACCTACACCTTACACACGCCAAGTGAGTAGGCTAAATTCCTTCCTATCCAGACATACTCAACATATGTTCGGCAGGAAAAGGCACCGCGCACGACACTAACCACCAATTCACATAATCCCTTAAACTTACTCATCCAGCAACTCTCAACAGCATATTGCCTGGGCCTGCCGTTGAATGAGATTGACGATGACAACTGCGTACACATCGGCGATCATCAATTTTTAACTTTAATTTAAATAATAGTATACAAATAAGTAAATAAAATTAACTAAGGCCTATATTTTTACCACTTATTCATTTGCGAAAGCCGGACTTATTTAGTGATCAAATCTATTGAAGTGGCGTGGTGTCTTATATCAATTGACGGAGCTATGATTCTAAGTTCGGACACATTTCCCTAATAAAAGGCTCGTACTAGAGCTATGCTTGACGAAACTCTGAGCGTTATTTTAAATCTACAGCCTCTAGGCTCTAGGACCGTTTCTGATTACTGAGGGTGGTTTTATCTCAAATATTACTGAACCTTATAAGAATATTGATTTTCATATGTGGATCTATGATCCCGACCTAGCACACCTCGGATTTATTGTAGGATGTCTCCTGTTTTGCCAGTTCATCAGTTTTCTCATTTCCTTCTATGTTCCTATGGTCCGGTACCCAGATGAGACTGATGTCTGTCGTGCGCGTTAAAGCATTAAGGCATCTTCTTTGCATTGTTTGGCGATATTTGAATTGGTTGTGCTTGATTATCTGCAAAAGTCCATACTTCCGATAGTTGTTGTGGATGGTTTCAAATTATGCTGCAAGCTTCTCTTATCCCGAAAATTTCGGCTTGAAAAATACTATTCCGATTCCGCAGGCGAAAAGATTTGGAAGTTTCGAGGTTTTTGGAATATACACTGGTGGCGACACCGTAATCCATCTTTGATCCATCAGTGTAAAGAGCAGTTGTATTCTCTTTGACTATTGAATTCAAATCCCATTCCTTTGGCGTGGGGAAATTTACTTTGAACTCTATTCTAAACTCTTATGTAATATCCGATGGAATTAAATACTTTGCACAACTAAATAATCCTGATAAAAAGATAGTACGTAAGATTATGTTCTCAGTATTTCAGTATATCTGACACAACAATTGACTGGACTTTTGCTATGTTCGTCCTCGGATAGAGGATGTCCGTGATTAATTGTGTTTCACGGTAGAAGAATGTGGGGTTGTATCCCAAACGTAATAAATCGTTCTAATACTTAGGATTATTAATGCTCAAGGCACAAATAGTCATCCTTGAGCAGAATCTTTGTAAATCACCCTATGTATGTATGTACATATGTATGTCTACATATTTCAATATATCCTTTTTAGGTTTTCGGCTGAGCTTCTTTTCACACTTAAGGCGAGCGTCTAAATTGGTATTGTCCTATAAATGGCGAGACCTTGAGCTTGATGTCGCCTTCGCAGGGCAGACGGCTTTTACGAGTAGATTTTTCAAAGCAGAAATGCACTACGAGGTTTGCAATTAACAACAACTTTTTGTATAATTTGATGTTATTTTTTGTATCATTTGATATGCTCCTATTTTACTCATGCCATCGAACATGACCTGGCGAATGGTAGGCGTGCACAGCCACCCAATTCACATCCATACATTCATTTCTGCCTATCTGCTTTTGTTTTGCTTACACGTTTCGTGTTCTTTCCAAATGTTTAAAATCAATTTTGAACAATTTCTGTGTTCGGCTCCTTCCAACGCCACCTAAAGCAGCCAATCAACTTTGTACGTAAGTGAATATGTACGTACATGTGCGTGTAAGTATGCCTGTTTCGATCAAGATTTGTTTAATGCAAAGGCAATAGCTTAATTGATAATAAATGCAGCGCAACAAAGTGATTTTAAATGGTCTAATGAATATGTGAAAATACTTGTAAAGTGAAAAAGAAAAGTCGAATAAATGCCGCAAGGAAAGCAAAGAGGAAAAATTCCACAGCATTATTAAATAAGCTTAATGAAAGCGTTCTAGCAAATTCAGTTATGCGTCACGCAAACAAACAACAGCAACAATTGCAAATAATATTATACTAACAAAATATGATGTAAAACCTCTCTCACTCCCTAGTACTAACCGCCCAATATCAGCTCTTTTTTCGATGGTTTTGTAGCAATTGCATTTTATCTACTGTGGGCGAATGGAGCACAAAAGTGAACGCTGAAAGAGTTTTACGAATTTGAGCAGCAAAATAAAATAAAACGTCAACACATGCACTACGTGCACACATACACATGCACGAGTATATAACTATCATACATTGGAATTCACACAGCACAATTTTAGAGATACATTAAGGGGGGGTAGGGTTAATTCCACTAAAAATATGCACTTATTTAAGAATTTTTTTTGGAAAGATGATTCATGTAAATTTATTTATCCAATTAGTATACTGTAAACACATATTTCAAAAATATTTTCAAAAATTTTCACAAGAAAATATACAAAATTGAGCCGTTGACAGCAGATCTACGCAGACGTCTCGAAAAAAAGGCAATTTGCGGTGGACAGTTTTTCTCAGCATTGGATCATCTGAAATCAAAAAATCAAAGAGTTTTCATTAGGTAATCAATTGTCCGAGGTAACCCTGTCGAGTTTTTATTTAAAAAAAATTTTTTTTCAATTTTTTTTAACATTTGAAGTAGAAATGCGATTTTTAGACGATAAATCGCATAATATTGTTTATTGTAAAATAAACAAAAATTGAAAAAACAAAAAAACCTCCCAGGGTTACCTCGGTAATTATGTAGAGAAAGTGTGTACAAAATTTCAGGAAGATCGGTCAAGTAGATTCAGAGAAAAAGTGTCCACCGACTTGAAAAACGTCGTTTTCCATAAAATCGATTTAAAGTTCGACCATAGCAGGTAGCCGAGTCGGAGCGGCCAACGGTTATAATGCTCTAACTTTGTGAGTTTTGCACCGATTGACTTAAAATTTGGACACAACATTCTTGAGATTATGTACATTCATTTTCTCAAATAAACCAAAATCGATTTTTTTTTACCCTAAAAACCCTACCCCCCCTTAATGGTTTGGTTTGGTTGGTGAATTGGCGATACGCAAAATTGTTTAAGAGAGAGGGAGAGTTTCCAACAGGTAATGTAGGAGGTGGGGAAGGGAGTTGTTGTTTTCTTTATTGGGCTGGTTCTTGCTCTCTATATTTCGCAGTAGTAACAACTGGCATGTGCTCGTGTAAAATACTCTCATGCTTTTCGAAAATGTGCTCTTTCATTAAATCCATGAATTCACCACACCACACGAACCACTTGTTGATTTTTAGTGGGCAAAGTTAACACGGAACTGCTTTGGAGTGCCATTTCGTTGAGAAAGTAAACACCTTCCTTTATTAAACATATGAATGTACATCTGTCTAAACTGATTTTATGTATTATAGCTATACATGAACGAAGTGATACGAATTAAAGTTCAGTGGCTCCGTTGGCTAGGTCAGGTTTTTTTGGGGGGCTTATAGTTTTAAATCGACTCTGAATGGCAGATGTTTTTTTTGTGAGGAGCTTTTTCATGGTAGAAATACACTCGAAGGTTTGCTATAACCTGTCAAGGGGCGACCGCTATTAGAAAAAAGTTTTTCTTTATTTGATGTACGGAGTACGCAGATTCGAACCTATGCACCCCATTCGGCTACGGCGGTCCCCTCGGTAGATAATTTTGAGCTTGGTGTAGGTTGGATCTTTCAGCAATATAACGATACAAAATACGTCACATTTTTTGTTTGCACTAAGCCAATTAAAAACACCACCGCAAAGCATAGATTTAAATATCATTAGAAAAAAGACTGGGTTCCTAGCGCTGCTATACACAATAGGCTCATAGTGAAAGCCTGCAAAGTTGACAAATTTAGTTATCTCGATGCCACGTCGGCTTCAAGCGGTTATTGATGCAAACGGTGGACCAACTAATTCCAAAAAAAACAACAGTATCTGGGATTAACACTAGATTTACCAGACCAGTCAAAATGACTGGCCTGGCAATTTAAATTCAAAATTCTTGCCACATGTAACATATTCTCTCCGTAATGATATCATGGCTTTTTTAGCTATAGCTAAAGAATCAGTTTTATGAACTTTATATTATTTTATATATTTTCGTAATAAATATATTTTTTGTTATTGACACTTATACCAGTACCAGTCAATATGATTGCGTACCATGATTTTGATGCAAGACGTGTAGCGGCTCTTTGCTTCAACTTATTTTTCATGGCTTAACTTGACATGAAAATAATAATAGTAAACAAGCGTTAATACCCGGTAAAGTGACTTGTGTTTTCACCATTACGCAGTGAGGCACTCTGCCTCGATTTTTACCCTTGAGCTTTCTACTGAGAAATAAACGCTGAGAGCATAAGAACGCAATATATGTATGTGCTACCACTTTCTACTACCCCTATCTGCTACGGCGGCGGCAATCCCTTCATTGTTTTTCACCTTCAACACTTGTATGTATGTACGCACAAAACAGCGATGGGACAAACGCACAGTGGAAACAAAATAACATATCTCTGTATTTGTATGTACATTTACGTATGTATTCCTATTGAGCCCTACAACTGCTTTTATGGTTACTAACTGGGCATTGTTGTTGTTATTCGCGTGTTATTGCCAATGCCAACGTCAGCAACGCAGTCGACGCCAGCGTCGACGCTCATCACTGATTGCTTCCCACAGTAACCAACTAACCACTTTGCCGCCTTGCTGTTGCCTTTGCCTTATACTTATCAAGGTCGCCGCTGGATGTCGCCAGTTTCGTTTTGGTTCTGCATACATACACATGTACATATTTTTGCCATTTTATGCATTTTCCTTCTTGTCGTCAGTTTTGTTACACATGTAGCTGTTGCTGTGCATGTACATACGTAACTTGTTTTTCTCTCTAGTATTTTTGCCTTCCAAGCCTTCCTTCTTCATACTCGTACAAGTTCCTTCTGCATTCAAGCTTTTCCCTTCGTTTCGAAGCATCGTTTGGTGGTGGTAACAGTTCGTTTCCCCACTTCATGATGTGCATTCCTATTGTTGCTGTTGCATTTATTTATAATCGTTTGAACTATTTTTAGCCTTAAATTTTTTCTTTGATTCCCACTTTTTTGAATTATTTCAAGTTTCGTTAGTTGCTTGACCAGTCGCTTGGTCGCTTGGTGGCTTGACTATATTAGTTGGCCACTCAGCTCTAGCGGCCTATCTGCCTCAATATTTTTTTTATTTTATTTGGTTTCCATGTTTTCCAGGCTTTAATGTTTCAATGTTTTTTTGCTTTCGTTTTCTTCAACATTGTTGCAAAATTAATTGCAATAACTCTCGCCCATTACTGATATATGTGCGTGTGTGTATATGTGCCTATGAATATATGTATGCATTTGGCTAGATATGCGATTTTCTACACTTTTATGATGCGAGTTCTACGAACTAAAATCACAGCACTTAACTTTCTCAATTCCATTTTGTGAGCACTTCATTCCCATTCCAAGGCGATTCTGCAGGGTTCAAGGTGGATGCAGGAGGCAGAAGGCACCACTTTCGGGGTGTAACGTTATTTAAGAGCTGCCTTATAATTTTACGGAACGGCGAGAACTGTTACTTACATGCCCATTACGCTTCAATTGTTCTACTTTTTACTAGGATTTGAAAGATGGAAATTTTAGTATATAAGTACATATGTACGTACATACTTGTATACATATGTACATATTTTTCCTAAAAACTTTTAAATAAATTATTTATACTTTGATAAAGGAAATTAAAAGTCGTTGTCAATAAATAAAATAAAATAATAAAATTAAAAAAAAATGGGTATCTCTTCTCTTCAGAGCAGAATTAGGTTAAGTGATTTGTAAGAGGCATATGTACACATACATACTTATATGCATATGCACATACACACATATATAAGTACATACTTTTATGAACGCCATTTGTCTATGCGGTTTTTTTCTATAATAAATATCTTTTGTTTTAAGGTCAATAAGTCCTGATCTATCATAGAAAAATTTTGTATTTTACTTAACTTTTATAAAATGGTTACTCAGGCTATAGCTATGAATGATTGATGGATTAAATATTTGAAGAAAAGAAAACAATTTAGTGCCTTACCCAAAAAAACGTTAAGTTGAGTTAAGATGTTGTTTATGAAAAGTATACAGATATGAACCTTTTGTCATCTGCTTACCATAAAAATAAAAAAAACTTACACAAAATAAGGCCCTAAAACCTGTTTAGTGCCTTTTGAGTTCATCTGTCAATTAAATAATTCACGGCGTAGAAAGTGTTAAAACGCGTTCACTTTACAAAAATATGCATATTATGTGGTAATAATCCAAATATAAGCTCTTTACCATTTATATCCGTACATATGTAAATATAAGTATAAGATGACCATAATATTTGGTTAGTGGAAACAAGTTTATAATTTGAAAGAAATTTAAACAGCCTGAGTTGGATCGCAATAGGGTTGGCGATGGCGATAGGCCGTTCCACTACCAGACTACTGCAGCGCTTTCAGCTAGCCAGGAAAGGTACTACTCTTCAACTGCTTAGTGATAGAAGTACCATTGGGATACCTATGGCCAAGAGCCAACTAATAAGTACAAGCAAAATTATCAAAGAGGCCAATAGGTAATGGAGAGATGAAGGCACGTGCGTAGCAGCTAGGCTACTGCGGCCACAAATAAATGAGAAAAAGGCCTGCTGGTGTAACCGGTCACTGGCTATTTGGAAAGCATTGCTTGTGACGAGGAGTTTTCTCCCATGAGTATTGTAAAAGTAGTAAAGATGAGGAAGAGGAAGAAAAGTTGAGCACTTCCTTTGCAACTGTTCAGTCAGCAAAAATCAGAGCATGTTTTCTAGGTAAATACTTTTTCAATTCTTTTACGGTACTGTATAGCGTGGGACTGAACCAATCCTGCGCTTCATAGGGGCGTCAAAATAGTTTCACGAAGAAAATTAAATGAGGTTTCCGTGTTTTACAGTGGTATCTCAAAGTAAGGAAGGTCTAAGTGAGTTGGTCCAACTACCTATATAAACTAACCTAATCTGAATCGCAATTGAACGTGATCTAAATTCGGCTCCTTGTATGTTCTTTCGCGTTAACCCTCATATACACGATTCATACATCAGCTTGAAGGTGTTTAAAAAATATTATCTTGGTTTTAAAGTTCTTACTGTAGCTAAATAGTTCTTCGGGTAGCACCTACAGGGTAAGGAGTCTAGAATGGCTGACAATAGTTGACGGTGCTATTTTGAGTGCTGAACTTCAACGGTATAAGACTTATATCAGAAAATGTAGCTGCTTCTAAAGATACCTCTTTGTTTCCCACTTTTCCCATTTACTGTCTTTATCATCATAACCTTGAAAAAGGGAACTACATTGGCTATGGACGGACCCAAGAGTAAAGCAAAGTAACCATTCATAAAGTCAAAAAACGCTTGTGCCTACTGACTACTTAAAGCTGATATGACTTAAAAAGTTGACTTTAAACAGGTAACTGAACTCAATGTTGCAGAAAAAATTGCTTCGCTGGAATCAAGAAAAATAGAATTCGAGCTCCAATTTGAAGCATGAACTACACACTCACGTAGTTTAGGTTGAGCTGTTTACTGAGGCTTAAGCTGAGGCTTACGTAGAGTTATTGTAACGAGTAAGCAAAATATAAGACATGCGCCCTTATGGCTTGAGATGGGGTAGCAAATAGACTACTGCTTTGTTTTCCGCACTGTTGTTTAATGAATTACAGTTGTATGGACAGTCTTCTTACTAGAGGGAATTTCTATTTTAATAATTCTTCTTCTTCTTCTCGATTGCCGCGATAATCGCATACGCGATTTTGGTCGAGTTGAACAAAGCGCGCCAGTCGTTTCTTTCTCGTGCTAACCGGCGCCAGTTGGACTCACCAAGTGAAGGAGACCTTCTTCTTTCTCTGCTAGCACTAGCCGGTAACGCATTAAATGCTTTCAGAGCCGAAGCGTTTGTATCCATTCGGACGACATGAGCCAATCACCGAAGTCGTTAGATCTTTATTCGCTGCGCTATGTCTATGTCGTCTATATACGAGTATGTCTTTAAAGCTCATACAGCTCATTGTTTCCATAGTCCCCGTCACCAAGGTGCAAAAGTGCAAAAATCTTCCACAGAATTTATTTTAATTGCCCTGTGAAAATTGAATTTCATTTCCCACAACATTTTCTTAAGAGGTATGCAATATTTCTTCATTTCATTTTCTACAAAACCTCCAATCTAATTTTTTTAACTGACACATTCCAAACTGCAAATTTTGTGCTAATCTGAGCTTTGCCCTGAGTAGGTTTAAATTTTTGGCAGTACTCATGCAGTAGAAACAAAAATTTCTTCTTCGACTATATTTGCATTCGTCTGCGATAAGAGCAATTTGCCGCCGAATATCGCTAACCTGTCACCAGCAACAAATACACTTGTATGTATGGGTAATTGAAATATAGCAGTGCAGCAGCAATCTCACCGGTGGCTCCGTATCATAACCTCTACACTGTTCCAATGACAATGAATTATCTCAAACACAACAACAATGCCAATGTCAGAGAATAAGCAGCAACACAACAACAAATTGTTTGTCCAGTGTTTCAACGACGTTTCGGTTGCATGTCGGCGCTGCTGTGCACTCGTGTGTGTGGATGCACTGACGCGTCGTCCATGGGCCATGGGACTGGACAGTCGGTTGGTCGTTTGTTCGCTTCGCATTTGTGGTCTATAAATAGCTGATTGTTTATTAGAAGTGTCTAAAAATAGAGCGCGCAATAAAAATTCAGTGTGGCTATGTGTGTTTGTATGTATGTGTGAGCGGTTGTATGCTTTGACATATGCAACAAGTTAAATGTAATAAAATTCAACAAAACTAAGAGCAACAGCAACAAAGATAATCATATTTTAACAACAATAGGACAGTGTCCAGTAGCATTGCTTGAGCAGAACGGGCTTGGGTGCTCATGCACCGTGCGTTTCAAAAGAATAGATGCCCGCTATTGTTTTCCAAGGAACTTGAGAATAGTTTGCTAGAGATGATTCCCAGAATTTATTTCAGTTTATATTATAAGATATAGAAAGAGAGAGAGCGAGAGAGATTTTTTATAAAAATATTTGAAGTGTAGCTCTTTGTATTAAAAGAGGTTTAAAATGTTGGTCTGGGTTACCCCCCAGGATTACAAGGTTTGGCCATCCGAAGCAAAATACATTACAAAATGTAGAAGGTAGAAGTGTGGCCAACATCAGACCGTTAACCGGCTCTCAGCAGTTTTGAAGGAATCAGCTGATGCGCTGACGCAGCCGACTATGTTTACGACAGCGATTTGTTTACGACAAAACTGAGATTTTTTGGGGATATGCGAAAAAAATCAGTCAATCGTTGCCGTCTGAACAACGACTGATTCGACGATTGCGGGAATACGTGTGAAATCATTGTGTAAATTTCGGCTGGCGATAAGATTGCGTTAGTGGTATACGAAAACAGGTCAACACAGTCTTCACTCATGCTGCTTCTTTGCTATCTGAACAACGTCGAATTCCCAAGTGACGTGGCAGCCGAAGTTGCCTTCACAAAAGTAAAAGAGCAAACCTTATAAATCTATCCTTCTTATGAACAACGACTGAATCGAAGAGTGTGTGAATGTGTCTGAAATAAGCGGGCTGAAGTCTACTGCCGAATCCACACTGACGAGGTGGTCGAAGATACTCTCACAGTTTTGCTTCGGATGGTCAAACCTTGTATCATCCTTGACGCCAACAAAGTAGCATGAACGTTGGGTGCGTTGATACTTCTCATATAGCCCTTTTTTCAAAAACATAAAAAATTGGATAGGAAAGGGAAATTGCCCGAACTCTAACTTGGTAATGACCTCTGGAGTCCCTATAGGACTGCATCGAAGTTTTGGAAAAGGCGCTTGGCAGCACATAGAAATTTTAAATGCTTGGCTAGTTTAACACTTAAACGTCCACTCACGAGATTTCTCATGTTTCAGTGCCGAAACGTAAAATACCGGCAACGAGATTTCTCGTTTTTATCTGTTTTCTCTGAAAATTATCTGTTCTAATGATAACTGCTAAATATTACAAAATATTGGAACGACTTCAGGGTTTAGTGCGTATATATTTATACATCTTGACCCGATTAAGATGGCTGGGTCAAGACGGTGGTGAAGAAAATTGTAGAAGTCAGAACGTTCAACACCGGATCAAGTGGAAGACCGAGAACAAGATAAGTCGACGAACTAGAGGAAGACATCAATAAACTCTAGTTAAGCAATTGGGGAAAAAGTCGTAGGCGATCGAGATGGATGGAGGTCCCATGCGCAGGAAACCAAAGCTCACAAAGAGCTGTAGTACCAAAAGATGATGATAATGATACATCTTGAGCTTGCTATGAACTGTTTGGTATTCTCTTAATAATTTCAATTCAAATAAAATTTAATTCCCTTGAATAATGTCAAAACAAAAAACACTAATTTATGGGGAAGCAATCCTTGTCTCGGTTGAAAAAATTCCAACACGGGCTTGTCGAGTCTGTGCAACCCATATAAAAGGCGTGAAACAAAGTATGAGTATATTTGCTGTACCTTTCCATAAAGGAACTTGCTTTCAAAGATATCATATCCTGAGAATTATTAAAGTTATTTTAAAATCTACATCTATATATTTTTGTTTTTTTTTTATTTCCCATTGCCTGAGTAGTAGTAAATAAAAATTACAAATATGATTGAAATATGTAGGTCAGCCTCTATAAGTAACTGAAATAGTCCAAAATATTTCAACATGCATTCATCCGACTTTTTCCTTGAAATTGCATCATTCAACTTTTGAATCGTACTTAAATACATAGTTCAACCTTCACTCAGTCAGTTCCTGCGAGTCTATTATCATTATTAATTAAAGCAAATCCTCTCGTTATTTGGATACTTCGCCATAGATGATAATCAGCGTAAAAAGCACAGGTACTTTTGAAAAGCACTGTAAATGTGCGCACAAATATGTACATACACATGTATGCGTGTATAAGAGTATATGCATGTGTATAAGTGAAAATGGAGGCAAAGATAAAAGCAAGGAAACAACAATTCTATAACAACAACAATTGTTGAAACTTTTCTACAAAATAAAATGGGTACACTGAACTGGATTAACTAGACGCCAGAATATGCTTCATACTTGTATACATATGAATGCACACACATCCATGCGCACATATTTTATGTCCAGTTTGCTCACTGCGCAACTGAAGCTGTTGATGATAGACTTTAAGGGGACCCGGTGGTCTAGAAATTTCAAAAAATCGATCCTTTGTTTTTTTCGATATTTCTATTCTTCTTAAAAATATATTGTGAAATTTTTTGCGGAAATTCCCAATATTTTGGCTTCTACAGCCTATTAACTAGGTAGAGAGAGGTCCGCGCGCTCCTGTACCTTAGACTCTAAAATCATAATGTCGGCCTGGTGTTGTCAAAAAAAAAAAAAAAAAACCATTCAACCGAATGGTCTGAAATTTTAATATGTTGTCCACAATATCAATGGCTATCGGTCGTACTAGAATCATGTTATTATTTCAATTATTTCGTTTTTTTTTTATTAAATAACGGAAAAAACCCGATTTTTGGAGTATCAAATTCAAAACTGCGCGATTTTGTCAAATTGTTTTTTTATTCGGGACATAGCTACAGTCATACTGATTAATAATTTTTTTGGTTTTTGTGTTTCAAATAAATAGAACAACCAAAATGGACAACACCGTCCAGGTCTAATTTTTCGGAAGGGTCATCTTCAGCGCCATTTTTTAAATTATTAATATTAAAAAATATTTTTTTTTAATTTTTGTATGTAAATGAAGTTAAATATCATAAAAAACCTAAAAAATGTAAATATCGTTTTTCATTATTTTTATTGTAAAAATTCCTGAAAATACCCTAAATTTTCGAGCTCTAGACCAGCCAGCCCTTCATGTGCGGCTGTAAGCCAGTAAATAGATCGAAGGCACATTGAATGTCGTTATGAAAGTATTTGCGATGCAATCAACTATTAAGCTTATAAACAATTTAGCTTGTCCTTATTTGCCTAAGTATTTTCTTATAAGAACTTTCAGCAAATGTATTAATAATATTTTATCGTAAGTGATTTCAAACCATTACACGCAGAGATAGGTATGTAGGTGACTTGCACATATTTCATATGAAATATTTATTGTATCTAGTTGCATACAGTTGCGGTTTCGGCTCGAGCACCACCTCCATCGCGCAGTAGGGCAGGTACGCATCGCCACACACACGCATGCTAAGTGCTAAAGCTTAGTCTGTGCTGTGCTGCCCGCACTGTCGAAAAGGCGGTCCTCGATACCCACGCGATTGTTTCATATGCTATTATTGGCCTAATTATCATGATGCACATCTATTTCAGGATTCTTTTGATACAACCCCAGAATTTTCCTGCTAAACGCCTTAAGAGCCTTCGTTGCTTTGGGCAAGGTGCGTCAGCATGCCTTTTCCGGTCAAGATACTTAACTTCGCCGACCATTTCTTTAGCAATCTCGTCCATTATAATTTTAACAAATTTCTGTTAGGGCTCTTTTTATGGAGAAGAAAATGATGGCTTTTTTGGACGGGTATAAACCCGTTGATGTCTTCAAATATGTTTGGTATTCCGCATACGACTTCTGTAACTCTATAAATGTTTCTTTCCAAGGCGACACGCACCGATTCCGTGATTCTCCGAACCTTGCGGAATATATCATTTGAATACTACTGTGGGCAAAAAGTAAGGTGAATTTATTTGTCAAACGTCGCGGGATTAAAATTTCGCTCTAGTTATTTTTTTCATGAGTTGGCAGCACTGTTAATAACATCTGGGCCAATTTTCATGTGAATGTCATTATCAGTAATATATTTACTCTTGTGTTTACCAAACGACCAAGAGTGCATTTTCCGATTTTTACAATGTCTGATTTGATTGAGCAGAGAAGTGCCATCAAATTTTGTTTGCGGAATGAAATTTCGGCTGCGGAAACGTTTAGCATGTTGCAGAAGGCATTTGGTGATTCGACCATGTCGCGCTCCGGACGACCATCGACGTCAACAGATGACCAACACGTCAATAAAGTGAAGGAGTTAGTGCTCAAAAATCGTCGGTTGACTGTTAAAGACCTTACTGATATGATCGGAATATCAGAAGGATCTGTGAAAACCATTTTGAAAGACCATTTGGGCCAAGGAAAAGTTAAATCTCGTTTGGTACCGAAAACTCTCAATTTCTTGGAAAAGAGTCGTCGCATTGATGTGTGTGAAACAATGCTTTCAGACTATCAGGACAAGCTCAAATGCATCATTACGGGAGATGAGGCTTGAATTTATGCTTACGACCCTGAAACAATCGACCAATCAAGCGAATATCGTGCTAAAGGCGAGGCCAGACCGAAAAGAGCACGTCAAAGTCGTTCAAAAATAAAGGTAATGATGACAGTGTTTTTCGATTTTCGTGGTGTGGTGCACTATGAATTCCTTCCACCTGGCCAAACTGTTAATAAGGAATATTATTTGAGCGTTATGCGTCGTTCACGTGAAGCAATTCGTCTAAAAAGACCAGAATTATGGGCCAACAACTCTGGGTTTTTGCATCACGATAATGCACCGTCTCACACTGCACTCGTTCTTCGTGATCATTTCGCCAAAAATTCCACGCATATCCCAAAACTCAAGAGACCACTCCGGGGAACGCGTTTCGAGTCGATTGAGGAGATAAAAGCTGAATCGAAGAAGGTGCTGATGGCTATACCGGAAATGGACTATTTGGCATGTTTCGGGTATTGGAAAAATCGTTGGCATAAGGAGTATTTTGAAGGAGATGAATTGATTTTTGATTTTTCATTTTACAACCAAATTCACCTTACTTTTTGACCACAGTAGTATATATAATACCTCAATACTATAATTGTGTACATAAGTTCCTATAGGAACTGCTCCGTAATGGAAAACAAGAATCTATTTTGTTGATGCACTTGGTGTATTGCCAGCATTTTATTACCGAAGATGTTATGAATCTAAAAGGGCTTGCAATATTTTAGAGCAACGGCTGTGGGAAAGTGAAAACCATTAGAAGAACGCTGAGCAAAGTTCGACTCATTGACAAAGAAGAAAGATACAAATTTACGCATATGTAAGTGGACTTTTGGGGGTAAAAGAGAAAACTGACTGGAAAGTGACAAAGTAGCCAGAATTTGTAAAGAAAATTTTAAGTAAGGCTAGTCAATTATAAAGAAAGAGTTCTCAAGAAGTGAGTCATCATATAATATATAACATCTTGTTAGGTTTTTGGTTATAAGTATAAAGTAAGAGCAAACAAAACAATAGTAGGCAGTCGTTTTTCAGAATAGCTTAACAAAGATGTTAGCTCTCTTAGTAATTAATAATAGGTCGACATATATATATATATATAATTGGGGCGTATACCCTTTTTGATTGTTTGGCCGAGCTCTTCCTCCTATTTGTGGCGTGCGTCTTGATGTTGTTCCACAAATGGAGGGACCTACAGTTTTAAGACTCCGAACGGCAGATATTTTGTACGAGGAGCTTTTTCATGGCAGAAATGCACTCGGAGAGTTGCCATTGCCTGCCGAGTGGTCGCCCTGTTAGAAAAATGTTTTTCTTCATTTTGGTGTTTTATCGAGACTCGAACCTATGTTCTCTCTGAATTCCGAATGGTGGATATAACTACATTATATACTTTTTCGAGCTTAACTCCCAATCCTTAATTAAAGAGAGATTACTCATACAAAATATCTTTCCCGAAATCCAAGATTTGCATATGTAAACGTACTTTAACCGATCGTTGAGGGTCCGTTCATTGAATGTACTGTCCACTGAGTTATTGCGTGGGCACTGAGTTTGGCGTTGTAGGTAGTGTTAGTTTTTGAGAAAATTTCTATATATTATAAGAATATTTTTTTACTTTTTCATTGGAAAATTGAGCGAATAAGAGTGAATCCTCTCTACGGCAGCGCTTCGAAACAGAGTTGTTTTGTTTTTGGATTCCAGGTCAAAATCCCGAAAACACATGCCCGAATGGACATTCACCCGAAACCCAATCACCCGAAAATAATTTACCCGAATAAATTTGCCCGAATACGAATACCCGAATCTTATTAATTTTCCCGAAAAATGCCCGAAAAAATAAAAATAAATTTTATATAAAAATCAATGTAATTGCCCGCGCTTTGCATTCTTTTCTTCGAACCAATTGACAGTCCCAATAGAATTGATTATTTTTCGACGGTTTGGATCTGACATAAATGTATCCTCCGATTATTAATTTTTTTCCGACAAGTTGTCCCACTTCCTCAATTTCTTCCATTTTTATGAATAATTAAGAACGAATGACTGACTGATGAATTTGACACAAGAATTTTGACAACATTTGTTATGAATAAATAAAGGAATAGCACTCTTTTGTTCTTTTCTTGCATGTACTTCAAGTGTATACTAATTCTTAATTATTTTAAATTTTTTTTTCTTTTCGGGTAAAAGGATTCGGGCAAATGGGTTCGGGCGAAGACGTTCGGGCAAAAAAATTCGGGAAACTGTCAATTCGGGGAAATATACATTCGGGCGTGTGGATTCGGGCGGGTGTTTTCGGGCGTTTGGGCGTAAACGTTGTTTTTGTGTATCACAATTCAAAATTTGTTATTATAGGATTATTAAGTGTTAAAAAAGTTCCCGGGGATATCTGGTGAATGTGAAGAAGTACTGTGAAAATTTCAAACCGATTATTTCTGTAGATTTTGAGTTATGGCGTAAAGGCAATTCAAGAATAAAAAGTTTTAGAAAAAACATCTCGAAATTCTGACAGCTTCGTCAATTTTGCTTCGACCTAAATTGACCCAATATTCTTGAGATATTAAGCATTCACTTAAAATAATAAAAAAAAAATTTAAATACCTCATTGGGAGAAGTCTTTTAAATATTTGTTGATTTGCACGGTTCTCTGCTAAAATTTTAAATTTATTTTTTTAAAAGATCGTTATTTAGATATATATTTCACATATTTACGTATATGAATAAACCAATAAGTACATAAATAAATAAATAAGTTTCCGAGTTTGTATTTAATAAAAATTTTTCCTTGTCTTTTCAGGTGAGCATACGAGTATTACCATTGACGTATCAGTAGGAATTTAAATGCATTACTCTACGGAACTTATGTGAATATTTAAGTATACTTAAAACCTTGAGTCAAATGCGAGAATCAATGGAAGTTACGATGAGCTGATGTAGGGATGTCTATGCATAAGTCTTACCTCTGTAAAGGGGAAAAGTTGTTCTCGAAGGGAATATGGCAGAAGGTAATTATTTAGTGAGAGCCAATCTATGTACATATGTCTGTAAATAAATTAGTGTAAAAAAGTATGAAAAAAGTATTTAAATATGGAGACCCACGCGTATGCTCGCCTTCACAAGTTGTGGGCGGTCTAATCACTGTTAGAAGTAGTGTCACCTTCGATTCACATCGCTTCCAAAAACGGCAAAGGCTTGAAGTAAAGACATCGAAGTTCAATGTTAATATACCAATAAGAGTTTACGATAGCCAATTATGAATAGACTAAATAAAAGGAAAAAGAGAAACAAAGCTTAATTTGACTACAATAAAAGTACACAAAAGTACTATTGGCGTTGCACGTCATACAATCGAAAATATCGCAGCACCAACCAACACTCACCCACAACTAGAGACGTTTGTAGCTTCGATGATTGAAGTATCGGAAAAACGATGATTCAATAATTTGTAATATCGGAACATCAGGTGGTGATGCCAACACAGAAAATAATAAAAGAAATGAATGATCTACATTGAATGTTTTATGCTATCACAACAAATTCAAAAACGCCATTCCTTATTTTAATTTTTAATTTAATCACCGATAGCTTTCGATATTTCAAAAAATCGTTGGTATTTGTACGCACCAACACACCGAATCACATCAAACGCCTTGACCCCCACCAACTCCATCACAAGTGAATGCGCGTCAGTATTTCGAATTAAAATCAACTGTTAATTGTGGCACGTGTTGGTGGTTCGGTCAAACGCGGTCACTTTACATTTACTTTAGCCGGTTTGTTTGAGATTTAATTTATTTGTATGGGGCCCGGAAATTCAATGCAGCTGTTGTGAGCAGGTGTACTGAACTTTTAGAGATGCGGTTACTGCGGCCAAAAGTTTCCAAAAATATAAATACTTAAGTTTACGTACGAAATTATGCATTTTTTTGAGAGTGTTGGAAAACTTTTATTATGGCGAGCTGAAAGATTTTAGGCATAACCAATAATTCAGATTCATTTTCCAATCATTTTATTAAAGAATTAGCTTTACAATGTCGTCCTATGCTCAATTGAATCTGTAATTCATTCTATGGTGCAAATAAGGCAATTCAAAAGTTTGCCTGTCAGTTTGAAAAGGAATTTTTCCCCTCATTGACTTTGGCATTGCCTCATCATGCTTACATACACACAAACCTACATATCTGCTTTCTACGCTTTTATCGCTTTCTTTTCTCCTTCTCCTTATAACTTTTCCAGGCAGATAATCCATCGGCGTAGTTAAAGTTTAATGTCACTTCGTAAACTTCAATTAGATGCAAAACTATTTCTTCATTTTCATTGCAAGAAGTTTTAATGACAGCTACCTTTTGTAGATAATAGTGTAGTGTAGTCCGGAAAACAATAGTATTTCACTCTTCGATTCGGACTAATTGACAGTTGAAGTTACACTTACTATATCTTGACAGTTTATATGTTGAGAGTTGGGTCGAGCGCTAATTTCAAACAATTGCAATTGTCGTCTTGGCTTCACTGCCTCATTTGCAGTACGAGTTTCAATATAATTGGGATATTGAGGGAAAGGCGCCGTAGCCGAGTGGGTTGGCGTGACTATCATTCGGAAGCGTACAAGTTCGAAGCCCCGGACACGAAAGACCAATTGACAGAAAAAGTTGTTTTTAAACGCCGTCGCCTATCAGCAGACAATGGCAAACCTCCGAGTGTATTTTTGCCAAAAAAGCCTCCTCATAAAAAAGCATCTGCCGTTCGGAGGCGGCATACAACTGTAGGCCCTCCATTTATGGAAAAGCACCAAGACGCACTACAAAACTTGGAGAAGGAGCTCGGTCAATTACCCAATCAAAGGGTGTAATTATATGCAGTAATGGATTTCAGTAGGTCCCTCCATTTGTGGAAAAGCATCAAGGCGCACTCCAAAACTTGGCGGAGGAGCACTGCCAAACACCCGAAAAGGGTGTAAGCGCCAATTATATACATATTTATAAATTTATAACGGAATAGTAAGATCCGTATCATAATTCGAGTTCGAAGGTCTGGTATATGGAAAGATGGAAGAAAACTTTTTCTCTCAGCAAAAGGATCTACGAATTTTTGAATGAAATGTTGATAAGTTACTGTGAACATTTCTACCAAGGTTTACAAGTTTCTTTGAATCCGCTAGGTGGCGCTGTGATCTAGATATATCGAAATCCTTATTTATGGATCGGGTTGCTGCATACTCGGAATAAAAATAAATGTTTTTGAAAAATATTGACCAGCTAAATGTTTCGAATTACGTAAGAAGAAACATTTCATAGAAAATGGAGCTGCTATTCAAATTTGTTTGTGTTCCAAAAGCATATAAGAAAATATTTACGGGTCCCTATTATTGGAATGACGCAAATTTGGACTTTTAATGAATGGAGTTCACTCGAACGTTTGACTTCAAATAATTCAGATTTCCCTTGACGATATTTCGTTAATTCACTAAAGATTGTTCGACAGTTAAAGCAGAATATTCCAGACAAAATACGGAGCGTGTAAACAGAAACATTGCTTGGGCTAATGAAAAAATTGCTATACGTAGTCAATCTGTGTATAGAGGATAGGTTTACAAAAATCATAAAAGAGGCAATAATTGAATTCCTTTTGTTTGGGGATATATAGGAAGTTATAGCAATTGTAAGACATTTACAGCGCGAGACCAGTGTTTTTGGCCTACTCAAGGTAGTTGAGGAATTGTTGAATTTTTCTTAATTTACTTTTTTCTACGAATCATTTACTTACAGCGCTGTTACAGTAATGATTGTGAAGTCGAGCAAAATTAGGTGCAGTCTAGTTCTAGAGATTTCACAGAATTTAGTCATCCGTTCCATTCAAGAAAACTGTCATCAAGAATATGATGCAAAGCTGAACAGATTGAAGTGGGGAAAGAGCGGCTGGAAGGCTTGTTTGTAAACAAAACTCTACAATTACGTCAGCTTAGCACCTGATTCTGTGAAATTCACTAAGAGCCGAGCTGTGGTATTGCGATATATGCAACCTTCTGCGTTTTCTCAACCGTGAACTTTCTTCCACAGCAAAAATTCAGACTCGTTACGAAGAAAAAAAACTTTATTTTCGATTAGAAAAATGAGATTACTAAAAAGGCATTTGTGCGCTTTGTCTTTGAAAGTAAATGCTTTTGAATGTTTCAGCAGCACTCAGGCAAGTTCAGTGAGTTTAATCACTTACAATTATCACTTACGTGTTTGTGCTGGGCAGTAATACATGTCTTGGTGTGTTTGGCCATTACCTTGACCATGGCATAAACGCGACCGCGGGCCATTCGTCGCGTACGCTTGTTTGCATTCCTCTTATGTGTAGTGTATAGATATGTACAGTATTAGGGATGTCTCCCACATGTTTCAATGTAAAAAGTTAACCGCTAGATAATAACACACACAGCGGTGAAACTTTTATTTTTGATTAGACACATCTTTTATGTAAAGTCTAAGCTTCTTTTTTTTAATTTATAAAAAACTTGTGTTATCTTATCAGTCTGGAAGCAACTGCTTTCTCAAAAATCACGTGCATTATCAAGCTTAGCTGAGCTATTGTACTGAAGACGTTCAAACGATTTTATCTAAAGAAAATTGTGAAAGTTTCACTATGCAATATTCATCATCTATGTATGTTTTTAGTTTTATTAGGAAATTTAGCAGAATTTTTCACACTAAGTTCAGCTTTTCTGCAGGCTTGTTGAGATATTTGGACATGTTGAAATTGGTGCAGATATTGTCTAAAACCCGTGACCAGAAAGGAAGTGGGTCACATAGTAATTCAGTTTCCCATGTTTCCGTTCCCTCCAGGTTTGTAAGTCTACATCTTCCGCTTTGCGCTGTGTTCCATTGCCGTTTTGGTTCATTAATGTGTGTTTCTGCTAGTCCACTCCTATCCAGATCACCCTGTTCGCGGCGAAGCCACGTTGCTTCCGCTGCTTTAACTTCGATGGGTAACCCCCCAGCGAGAACAGCGGCTGCTTCGTTGGAGCCTGTACGGTAAGCCGTACACATTCTGAAATTGACTAACCGGTGTGTCCCTTTCAGCTCTCTGGTGTCCGATTTATGCAGCATAGCATCCCCAAATCGAGGACGTATATTGATTTGCTAACAGATGCATGCAACCTTGATGTTTGGCATATACATAATGAACCTCCTTAATGGACACATACACACATATGTACATACATACATCCATAAAAGTACACATGGAAATATGAGGTGTGTTCAGAAAGTAAGATTTTATGTTTCTCGGAAATATTTTTCTTATTTATGTTATGTTAATGTACTTGTGTCAACGCTTTTTCCAATATTCCAATCCCGGTTGTTATTTTTGGCAAAAAGAGTCAGATTTTTTGACAATTTTTTTTCGATAGAAGAAAATCGCCGTGCACACGTCTAACCTTTGTATCTGTCAAAAACAAATTAAATATGCCATACACTCATTTGCATGTGTGAGTTAAGGACATTTGTACCAACACAACGAAAAAATCTAGTGTCGAATGTACACACAAATATCCGTACTTTTTGGACACACCTCGTATGTACCCTTTCAAAATTCTCAGTAATCTAAATGGTAAAAATGCGTTGTATAACAATGTAAAAACAGACAAACGCGACGAAAGGCAGAACAAAAGAACACGAAAAAATAAAATAAAAAAATAAATTACATATTCTCGCTAGTAGGCTTGTAAAAACAGCGCAGCACACAGGCAGCGATTAGCAACTGCTGAATATTTTAATAGGCTTATTGGCAACAAAATAAAAGAGCAAAAGTATGAAAACAGAAATACATATGTACATAGCATAATTTGCGTTTCCATTCCTGCTTCGCTTTGTTTACCATTTTCAATAATTTCCTCTTTTGTGTTATTCGAATTTATTGAAAAGAAAATAAGCCAAGCCAAATGTACGTACATATGTATGTACATATGTATGTAAATATGTTTGTATGTACAGGTGTTTATACTTAGGTATGTACTCCTATGTATGTATTGTGTTTGTGTGTAGTATGGGTGCGTAATTCCGCGGCTATTGTTAATTTATGTAAATTGCTTGTAAATAAACAAAAAGCGACATCAATTTGAAAACACTCAATAGCATTATTTTTATTAGCAACGTTCACCTATGCGGCTGCGAATATTGCGTACGTTCGACGAAAAATGTTCGTCTGACTGTCCGTAAAACGTTCGATGCTGCACTGGTTGCAGTTAGCGGTCAAAGTGGGGAAACACGTGCCATTGCCATATTTATGTGTGTTTGTGTGTTGTACTTTTGCAAACTTCAAACGACATTCGTAATATTCCACCCTCATCTCAAATTTTTGTGTTTACAAGAAAGAAGCGTAAAGTACTTGTTGAATTGCTTGCCATTCTATTCCATACTTTTATTGTTATTTATTGGCGGTCTTTACTCCTTCGACCATCCTCTTCTGTGGGTTCAGGCTGTTTTTTACTATGAACTTGGCTGTTTGTAGTCAGACGGAGAGTAGAAAACTCTGCTATGGTGGCCATTGGGTGCCACTTTGTGTGCTGTGTTTGATACTGGTTTCTTCTATCCTTCGGAGTATCCCACGAGCTGCCATTTGAAAATAAATAATTGGCGCGTATACTTCTGTTAGGTGTTTGGTGGAGCTCCTTCTCCTATTTTTGGTGTGAGGGGCCTACAGTCTTAAGCCGACTCTGAATGGCAGATAGATTTTTATAAGGAGTTTTTTAATGACAGAAATGCACTCGGGGCGGGTTGCCATTACCTGATGAGGGGCGACTGCTATTAGAAAAAAAGTTTTCTATTATTTGATGTTCAAGCACGTAGATTCGAACTTACGCAGTCCTGAATGATAGTCACGCACCAACTAATTCGTCACGGCGGCCGCCAGTTGCCCTTTTGTTTCGATAAATCAGTCAAATCCAATGTGCAACATCATACCGGATACCGGTCGATATCCAGTTGTAAGGGTTCGGGATTACCACGGTCAAAATTTCTTTTTCTCAAACGCTCATGGGAATAAAAGCGAAAACGGTTAAGTCTCTGCAGCGGGAGCTGCCTACGTCTATTATATAGAGCAGGCCCGGAGTTTTCAGAGGGGCCCGGACTCGAGAGTAATTCGAATTATATGAATTAGACATAATTTGAAGGGGCCCGCATCTCAAGTTTCCCCCGGGGCCCGAATACTCTCTCCACGGCCCTGATATAGAGACTCATACCTTAAACAACTGCAAATGTTATTGGCCACCTCCTCGGTAAGAACAGGTGGCGCGGATCTGTTGCCGAACCGTGGTATGGACCCAACTGTTATCAGACTTTGATTTAATGCTTCTTCGTCACGATCAGTGTCTACATCGTGATGATCTTTTAATGGTGTTTGGGTTTATATCGACGCTTGTGTTTCATTTTTGTGCTATTTTTTTCCTTCTGCAAGCGCATAAACGACTGTCGTTGTTGCTATTGTACTTAGACTTTCCGACTATTAAAATTATTAACGCTCCGCTTTGCCCAGAGAGAGAGAGATAGAGAGCGAGAGAGAGAGAGAGGGAGGGAGCGAGGGAGGGAGATAAGCTGTTGCTGTTGGCGTTGCAGGTTGGCGAGCTTTTTGTTACTCGCAAAGCGCGTGCGGTCACTACGGCTGATGTCATCCCGCCATCGATTTGTGTAGTCAAAACAAAATACATATAAGAAATACAAATGCAAAGCAAAAACAAAACAGAAAGATAATTAATATTAAAGAAAATAGCAACTAAGAAAGCGCATGAAAAAGAATACTAAAAAATCAGTAAATCGTGACGCGTTCAATTGAGCGCCGCTTACCTCACTTCTAGCACTGTTTACTCATTCTTCTATATATCTAATGTCTGTATGGGCGATCTATACACAAACATATGCACATACGTATGAATGTATGTACATGCTGACAAGGCTTATTTTTAATTGTTTATAAGTTTTACAATTTATGATTTTTTGCAGTCGTATTTTGTACCTTTTGTCTATGACCTGTTTGCTGTGGTGCTTTGTGTGCAAAAGTGGTGAATTTCAACGCGTGCTCACTCTCCTAAGAGTGATGTCACTTGTTGCATGATCGCCATTACGACATTACCGTATTTTTTCTCAGACTGTTGTCATGGTTACTGATATTGTCTGCCTTTTGGTGTATTTGTTGGTGTACAGTGTAATTTTTCATGCCTGCTGCCCGTGACTAACGTTGACGTTTAGGAATTCGCGTGATCGACCCAGTCATTACAAATCCCGCGATCATTGTCGCTCTCAATAGGCCATAAAATATTAGATTCGACTACTCTCATTACGTTATTCTGCGTACTTACAATTATTTTGTAAGTACGAGTATACACAAACATACATACAGAAATATGGAATAATATATCTTTGTATAAGCACAATAAATAAATAAATATTTATGAATTTAAGGCCAACCTAAGTACAGAATAAATTGACTTTATATGCTGCATATAGATTTCTCTTTTTCTGGAGTCATTCAGTCTATTATAACCCACATAGAGCGGCCTCCATTTACTATGACAACAAACTAATTACACTTTCTCTAGGACTCAACGGGGCACTTACATTCAGGTCGCAATTGGACTTCTGTGAAAAGGCGTCTATTACGCTCCTTTTATCTACGAGCTATCCGCTCCGGTCGATTTGCAAACGGAGCATATGCTAGCGCTTCTTCTAGCAATCTTTTGCATTCATTTTTTACTGCCTCGCTATACGTTTTGAATACTCGAGTATAACTTCAAACGTTAAAGGGATGCAATCAAAGAAAATTATAAACCAGAAAAATCATGAAGGACAAAATAATAAACATTTTTATCAACAATTATGAAAAAATTGTATATATATTTACAAAACCGAAAATATTTGACTCTAAAAAACTTTATACCAAAATGCGTCACAAAATCACAAATGCCTGACTACCATTTGAAATTCGAAGTGCATTGGTTCGAATCTCGGTGAAAGACCAAAATGAAGAAAAAGTTTTTCTAATAGCGGTCGCCCAGGGGCAGGCAATGGCAAACCTCCAAATGGACTTCTGCCATGAAAAACATCAATGCACGCGACGAATAGGAGGAGGACCTCGGTCAAACACCAAAAAAGAGTATAAACGCCAATTATATACAATATATATATTGTATATATAATATGTACATATAATATATAATCAAAATTAGATCACAAAATTTGGTATAAAATTTTTTCCAAAAATGTTTTAGTTTACTTCATATTATACTCAAGCCTACAAATAAACCAATTTTCTGAAAAATTTCAATTTTCTGTATCGTTTGACATAGAATAGCTCTATAGCTACTCGGAAGTCTATAGGGATTGTACAAACAAAAACCTTGGGGTTCGTAAATCGGATCATAAATAAAATTTTCCATAAAATTTCGATTACTGCGAAAAATATTTCGTTTAGGTAGCTAACATATATTACAAGCATGACCCAAATCTTACAATAAATGCAATTTTCTGATATGCAAGCACTGTTAGGTACATTTGCCTTTCGCAACCACAACCTCGGTTTTTAAATCGGCTTCGGGATCTCAAACTCGGATAGTATAAACTGCAAAGAAAAAGTCAAACAATAGATTTTTATACTTCTACATAGTGAATCGATTGTTTTCAATCTCGACTTGGTTTTAGTTAAAGGTTTCCCTTGGTTCCCTTTATCATTCTCAGTGTACGTTTGTCAGTTCAAAAGCTGCACAGTTCAACAGTGATTCTGCTAAATTCACCAAAAGCCGAGTGCGGCGTTATAGGTAACCGGCCATTGATTTGCATCTCTTTTTTATTCTAATACCCTATTTCTTTTTCTTCTTACTCTTCTTATCTAAATTACTGCTCACTCACATGATGACCCCTCGCGACTCAATTTGTTTTTGCTATAACTCTGACGAGTATATTTTTTGTTTTATTAATCTGTTGTCGCTTATTTGTCGCATTTTATTTACTCCTTTTGCAAACAGCCTACGCATCTTTTTGGGTGGCGTTTAACTGGGTAAATGACTTTCAGACGTTCTGCGTTCTGTTACGAAATACTTTGCTGCTCTAGACGTCATTAATTGAATACTCTCTTTTACGGTGAGGCTGCGAGTGCTCTGTTTTTGCCACTGTCACTGCCGCTGCCGCCGTCGCTGCCTTTGCCACTGTCACAGTTTCTGTTGCTGTCTTAGCAAAGCTACAGTTAAAAGCGTCGTTGCTGCAGTAAATTAAATCGTCGCTTGTCAAATGTAGATTTGTTTTGTATTTCTTTAAATTTTGTTTTTACTTATTTGTGTATACATATTCTTCATTTATTTTAGTTGTTGATTTTCGTCGTGTGCTCGCCGTATGAGTATTCATTTTAGCACGTGGTTACAATTTTGGGTTTCTGCGGCGCTTATTTGCATTGATTTGACTTTAATGGATGCTACTCATACATACATACATATGTAGCGGTAGGAAGAAAGTCATTTTTTACTCATCCTATGTGTATGCGTATGTATGTAAGTATGTATATGTAGAATAAATTTGAAAGTGATGAATATTATTAACTGCACATCATGTGGCAAGTTTTTTATGTATTGAATTAGACGTTATTATGTTTTAATAGTATATTAAGTTGAAGTGGCTCTAGAAAATTGAGCAAGTGGCGTCTCTCTCTCTTGTTTTCCGTTATACACTAGGCACATCATAACTCGCAACAGAATCAGTTGAAATAAAAAAATCAAAAAGCATTTGTTAAAGGAAATGTTTCTCGAGGTATCCTTGGGAAAATTTGGATTTTCGATATTTAAATTTTGCACAATATTTGGGAGCCAAAAAACCGACAGGATTCAGAAATATGCTTTAAAGTCAGGTATTACTTCATCAATTTTCCTTCGATCGACTTGAAATTTTGACAGAATACCAGGTTGTTCAATAAGTTTTGCGGTTCGATAAGAGAGGGCAATGCTATTAGCTTAAATTTGTTTCTTATTTTGGTACACTCTTGGTTTGAACGTACATATGTGAAGCTTCACTTCAATCTCTCAATTCATTCCATCGACGTGTCACAGTATTTTCCACAATGGAAAAAATCAAGTATCGTGCGGTGTTTAATTTTTATTTTGGAAGATTTAAAGCAAAGGAAATTTATGAACGCATGTTGAAGTGTATCACGACTATTCGCCATAAATTAGTACAGTAGAAAGATGGGTTGCTGAATTCCAGCGTGGTCGTATAAGCCTTGAGGACGATCCACGTCAAGGACGTCCAAAGACAGCAACAACACCAGAAAACGTAGAAAAAATACAGGACATCATATTGGAAAATCGTCGAGTGACTGAAAGAGATTCAATAGAAGCCCTAGGCATCTCATTTGCCAGTGTAAACAATATTTTGACTGAAGTATTGGATTTCAGAATGCTGTGTGCACACTGGGTGCCGCATTCGCTAACAATGGAGCAAAACACATTCGATTTCAACTTTCTCAGCAACATTTAGAGCGTTTTCAAAGGATAAAGTGGAATTTGTGCATCGATTCATCATGGATGAGACTTGGGTCTATCAACATGATCCTAAATCAAAATAAGAGGCTAAAGAGAGTGGTGCGAACCTGGTTCTTCGGCTCCGAAACGAGTTGTGTTCCGAAATCTGCCAAGAAGGTGTTAGCAGCAGTTTTTTGGGATGCGAAAGAAATTTTGTACGGGTGAAACAATAAATTTTGAATATTATTGAAACCTTTGAGATCAACTGAAAGAAAAAACTCGTGAAAAAAGCTCCAGGTTGCAAAAGAAAAATATTATTTTTCATCAGGACAATGCACCGTGACACAAAAGCATTTTGACAATGGCTAAAATCCATGAATTAAAGACCGAATTGTTGGAGTATCCACCGTCTTCACCAGATTTGGCCCCTAGTGACTTCCATCTGCTTTCAGACCTAAAAAGATTTATGCGTGGAAAGCGTTTTTCATCAAATGTCGAAGCGTATTTTGCAGCCCTTCCTGGAATTCATAAATTGGAATCTCGTTGGAACAAGGGGATAATAAAGTGCATTTGAAACCATAAAATTGTGTTTTTCTTATCGAACCGCAAAATTTGCTGAACAACCTAGTGTTCCTGCAAGGATGACACGCAAAATCGTGAAGCGTTCCACATTTTTAAATACTAAAGACTCCTTCTCAGGAAAACATTGAGAAAATTACAGATTACTTAATTAGAGCGGATCTGAGAAAATTGATTTAAACCATAAGTCTCTTTACTTAAACATCTATGTATATCCTATGAATTTAATTTCTTTAATTCTTGTGTTGATAGTGCCTAATAATCGTTTCCAGAAAATTTAACTCTCTAATAGCTTAACTTTTGTAGTAAAAAATATTCTTATTAGAATAGTGAGCCGTAAGCCCTGGCAGCTAGTGCTCCTTTTATTGTAAAATAATAATTTATTGTTATTTTCCATATATTAAATAAATAAATAATGTTATAATTTATAAAACGCAAAAATAAAAGTTTGAAACTTTTTCTATTTAAGAAAACTGTTTTGTTCTTTGTTCTTTAAATTTTTTTTTGTTTTATGCGAAATTTTTATTGCCTTGTTGAGTGATGTTTATGATACTTACTTGGATTGTAGAAATTTGATCGTAAAAAGCAAATTAGTTTAAGTTGTGAACACCTGCGATCGCAAGAGGTTGAATTCAAAGAAGGTCGGTTATTGCCAAAGGTGTTGATCTTGGAAGCGAATCCATTTTGTCTATATCTATCTTGGCAACTACATATGTATGTACCTTTATTTTTATTTGTACGATTATGTACATTTATTAACCCTGTTTCCGAATTAGCTACTTAGTTTGGGGGTTCGTCCGGTGCTGGCAACATTTTCTACTCTTATCTTACTTTCTCCTACTGCACTCCTCAAGGTAGTACTTTAGCTTCTTTATATATATACAATATACCTTCTGCTCAAATATGAACGAGACGTTATCAATAAAACGGTCCGCGGATGACATATGGCAAAAATAATTTTTTTATTTTTTGGTAGGACTGTTACATGGCAAATTTTAGCGTGATATGTCACATAGTTTGTTTTCTGTGCTACTGTAAACAAGTCAAGCTCGAGTGTGTTCTTCGAATTCTCTTTTATGACTTCAATTGTCTCAAAATGTTTTCCACGGAGCGGCAACTTGAGCTTGGGAAACAGGAAAAAGTCACATGGAGTCATATCAGGCGAATACGGTGCTTGCGGAACGATATTAACATTATTTTTGTTCAAATAATCGCGAACAATTCCTTCCTTTTAAGACGAATGTTCTCCCGCGAACGCTTTAAAACGTCTAAATAATATTCAGCGTTAACCGATCGGCCTTACGGAAGGAACTCCGAGTGCACCACACCTTCGTTATCGAAAAAAACAGTCAGCATTTTTAAGGCGTCTGAAGCCGAAATTTTGTTGGAATAACAAAATTTCAAACAAATTCTTTGTTCAACTTGAATTTCCATCGTTAAATTCGAAGAACACACTCGAGCTTGACTTGTTCACAGTAGCACAGAAAACAAACTATGTGACATATCACGCTGAAATTTGCCATGTAAGCTTATAACGGTAGGACCAACAACAAATTTATTTTTGCCATATGTCATCCGCGGACCGTTTTATTGATAACGTCTCGTTCATATTTGAGCAGAAGGTATATGAAATAATTGGCGCTTACACCCTTTTTGGGTGTTTGGCCGAGTTCCTTCTTCTATTTGCGTCTTGATGTTGTTCCACATATGGAGGGAGCTACAGTTTTAAGACGACTACGAACAGCAGATATTTTTATGAGGAGCTTTTTCATCGCCTGCCGAGGGGCGACCGCTATAAGAAAAAACTTTTTCCTTATTTTGGTGTTTCACGTAGATTCGAACCCACGTTCTCTCCGAATTCCGAATGGTAGTCACACACCAACGCAATCGGCTACGGCGGCCGCCAGAGCTTCTTTGCTTTTCATAATTTTATTTATTGATACTTCTAAATATTTTATCTGATGATTTGAAAATCTTAATACTCGTAGTGTTAAAATTAAAAATAAGAAGCTTAAGAATTGATTACAGTAATATATAAATGTTAAACTCACTTTCTAATACAAACTTCGTCTAAACTGGAATATTTTGTATATGTATATATTTTTCGAAAACATACTACGACGACTATCTTATAAAAATACAATCTTTGTTATCCAATCATAGCATTTCATTCATTTTATAACTTCGTATAGCGCCAAATGTTTACTAATAGATATAAAATGGATACATAATATCTAGAAATCTTATACTTTCGTTATACTCGATATTATCGATAGTGCGATTAACTTATATTTATTTCTTAAGCCCATTTATTTTTATATTCCTCACAGAAGCCTTCTGATTCCTGAATTTTTTTTCGTCCAACGCATCGTGACCATATACGATTTTTACTATATACTATGATTTACTATATTTTTACAATTCTTTTGCCATAAATTTCTCATCATTTAAATATAACTTTAAATTAGTATTAAATGTAAGGAACTTTATAGCATTCATATGCGCAACGTAGTCTGTCAGATACTTCAACATCTTCATCAGGTTGTAATTTAAGCAAATAAATAATAATTTTAAATATCAGATCCTTCAGAGAGTGGGAGCCGCCAAAATTCTGTTATCACAATTTAAACAGCTTGCTCAGAGACTGGGTAAAAGCAGTTTTCTCAATGTCTGGTTCATTTTGCCTTTTACGCGTGGGTCGCGGTTGGTAAACTGTGGGACAGCCTGAAATGACAATTTTGTTTTCACGCAGGTTGAGTTAAGTTCAATCATTGTAATTATTTTATAAAAAATAACTATGTATTATTTTCACTGTTATAGCAGACAGTTATTGTTTTGTTTAGCAGCTAATCGGCAGTCATCATTCTAATAACCTATTCAGAGTTAGCTAACCATTCATTGAGAAATCACTTTTCCTGGCATCAAACGATTAAGTTTTGATTAAGCGAATAATCGTTCATTGAGAAAATGGACCTTCAACTTTTACCAAGATATGCAAAGTTTTATTGCTGGCGTTTTTTCTTTTCAATTTACTAAACGCTTTCTAACTAACCTAACCTAACAAACGCCAATTGTTTGTAAACTTGTTATTTCTCAACATTTTTATTGCCTTTTCTGTTATGTAACTCATTTGTTATGATCTGTTCGTATTTCATTATTTCTCTCTGATTTATATATAATATTTTTACCCTGTTGAATGATAATTGCATATCGCCACAAAACAAATAACAGAAAGGTTTTAACATTACTCGTAGAGAGGCATTGTTTGTGAAAAGGGGAATACGATTGGGGAGGAAGCAATGAAGATGCAAATGCGAGTAACAAATGGCGATTGTGTTTGCACTACACTTGAAATCTCATAGAAATTGTTGTTGGCGGAAAGGCAAGGAAAAGCATTGAAATATTCTAAGTAAATAGAGATAGATGGGGAAAAGGGACAACGCAATGCCAAATACAAAGGTAGTAGCAAAAGGAAAACACAGTAATAAAAAATACAACATAAATAAATGTAATACAAAAGCTAAAAAATAATGAAATTTAATTGGAAAATCCCGACCACAGTAGAAAGGGGCAAGAAAATGAACGGTTAGTTGGTAGAAAAGTTAACCAAACTGATTTAAGAGGCAGGTAATAGAGAAGTAAAAAGAGGGGAAGAAAAGAATAGGGGAAAGCAAAGAAATTGAATTAAATAACTGGTAGCATTTCAAACGCCTATACATTCCATACAAACATAAACACATATCAGCTCCTGAGCATTTTACTCTGAGCAGTTGTGCACTTACATACACACAAACACTTTTATATTTATTGCGCTCATGCTTGCACATGTGTGTGGGTCTCTAAGAGCTGCATTCATGCAATTACAATGGAGGAGGCGGTGGGCGGCGAACGGTTAGGGGCGCCAATTTTTGCGAAAGTGACTTAAATGTTGTATAAGTGGTTGCGGTCACGCAGATCAATCGTTGCCCGGCCAGCCTATGATTGTGTCTGCTGCCCTCCTGGTGTATTGTTATTCAGCCTGCGAGCGGGCGTTCTGACGCCATTTTAGTTTTGTAATTGCAATTCCATATGAAATCTATACATACGTCTGTAAAATATGCACGTATATGCACATACACACACCTGGAAACCCTGTAGGAAAATCTGCAAGTATTATAAATTTCTGATTTCGAACAATTGCAACTACTTCTGTCTTCAGAATGAGACTGTATCAGATGCAAAGAATAAACTGTTGCTCTGCTGGAAGATGTGATTTTTTCGAATTGAAATTTGAATAAAATGTAAAATAATTAATTTAGAAATGTCATTAAAAAATTAAAAAAAAGAAATGGACCAAACACCCCCTGATTGGTATGGTACGCCAACGCTTTATCTAATTAACTCATAACGACAATACTGCCAATTAGTTTTGGTTTTCATAGATACAATCTATGGAAATTATCGAGGGACTGTAGGCACTTTATAAAATTTGTAAATTATGTGAATGGATAAGAGGAGAAACGCGACCTAGTTCGGGTTCAAAATGCAAAATATGTGCAATTCAGTCTAAAACAAGGTGATTTTCCTACAGGGAATATTTACTAAAATTTATCATTTGTTATAAAAGGCATTGAGAGACTTGAAATGAAGTATTACCATCAACTCTTTTGTTAATTTCAGTAAAAAATCCATTTCATTCCTTTCAAAATTAACACTTTTATGTGCATTGCAAAACCGAAAGCTACTTTCCATTCAATAAAAGTTTTACTGAACACTTGTACTCTTTCGCCTTAATGGCTTAAATACCATTTTTCGCATTTAATTGTTCCACACATACACTTGCGCATCTTTGCATGCATAAAAAGATATGTACATATGTATGTATGTGTAGGTATGTAAATATGTAGATAACCTTTGGCATGCCGATATGTTCATTTACGAGCGGTATAGTCTCATTAAAAATCACCACTTTGGCAAACTATCCGAAAAGAGAGAAAACTAATTTTCCTTTGTGGCTACTTTCCTCTTTGTTTATTTGTCAGAGACTATATAACCTTTAAGCTTTTACAACTAAGTATGCAATAAAGTTGAGTACAGCCGCTGGGCAATTAATGGATGCACTTCAGAAAAATAAATTATTTTTGGACAATTGCATTTATTTATATTGTAAGAATGTATCCCTACGACAACTCAGCTAATTTTTAACACACTTCAAACGAACTACTTTGGATTTAGAAGTGGTTATTTATCGGCAGTCGCAGACCAGTGGGCTTGTGCGAGACTACCATTCGGTAGGGCTAGGTCTCGAAATCCACTGTGGGTATGAATCACCAAATTATAGAAAGTATTTTTCAATAGCGGCCGTCTCTAGGCAGGTAATGGCAAATCTCCGAGTTTATTTCTACCATGAAAAAGCTCCTACTAAAAAACCATCTGTCATTCGGAAGCGGCATAAAACTGTAGATCATGCTGTTTTACATTGATGCATGGGTATCAGCTGTCTGTTAGTTGACTAAATGACAGCCCACGTAATAGTGCGTTTGCCTTATATTTGGCTGCAAAATCACAACCAGCCATTGTTGTTGAGTTCGAGCACTTTAAAGTAAATAAAGTTTTTGTTTATCGCACCATTACTCGTTACAATGATGTCAAAGTAAAACCTTACAACATTCAAAAGGCGCTTGATCTCACACCAAAGCAGCAACAAGTCAGACTTGGGAGAGCGAAGGAGTTGCTTCGCTTGGTCGAAAGCGGTCAATTTCCGAACATTGTGTTTTATGACGAGAAAATTTTTCGAATTGAGCAATTCGTAAACTCCCGAAACGTTAGAGTTTATTTGACCCACCGATCATATGAGATTTTGAGTTATCGATTGGCTACCAGGAGGTAACACCCGCCACAGGTAATGGTTTGGGCCGCTGCAACCACAGATGGGCGCTCTCAAATCATTTTCATCGAGCCTGGCGTCAAGGTAAATGCGAAATACTATCATGAAAGTATTCTGGAGGTTGCTTTGAAGCCGTGGGTAGACAAACATTTCAGTAGCAGACCATGGATGTTTAAACAGGGCTCGACACCGTCTCACAAAGCTCGAATGAACCAAGAATGGCTAAACAAAAAAAAAACGTTTCGAACTTTATAACGTTCACACAATGACTCTCAAATTCAGCAGACGCGAAACCGATGGATCATTCTTTTTGGGCCATTTTGGAGAGCAAGGCCCGAACTAAAAGATTCACCAGTCTCGAGGTGCTAAAAAAGCCATTGCCCGCGAATAAGCCTAAGTACCTGCAAGTCACATTCGGGCGAATTGCAATTCGTTTCTGGACCGTCTTAAGGCCATAGTCAAGGCAAAAGGTGGCCATATCGAGTAAAGGAAATTGATTCTTAATTTTGTATTATTTGCACACATTTTTCACTTTGAATTCAATCAAAGTAATTTTCCAAACAAAATTTATGGCCTTTTTAATTGATTACACTTCGAGTGTCGGACTCTGTATTTTGAGAACTCAAATTTCCTTCTCATGAGACTCACGAGACATAGACTTAAGGGGGTATTCTGGTCTAGAGCCCTACTTTTTGGGTATTTTTCAAACTAGGATAAAAGAAAAATTAAAAACATTTTTACTATCCATTTTTTTATATAATATTTATTGATGTTTAAGGTATATAAAAAAAATTAAAAAAAAAAAAAAGTCAAAAATTCATCCAGTGACAGGTCGGTGAAGTAGGGGTTGCTAGTCAAACAGTGCTCCCTGGTTGACATGATTCCAACCCTTGTAGTGATCTAAATCGAACAAACAAAGAAAATTCTTAATTAGTAAAGATGTCGCTACATCTTGAGCCTCGGCCGAAAAAAAAAATAAAAATTCACAAAATGGCGCCTACTTGAAAAAAAAAATTTTTTTTTACCCCTGTTTTTTGACCTTTACGAATTTTTTAAAAATACTTCAAATTAAAATTTTTCAAAATCCAATGCTCCAGTGATAAAGAGATGTATGAAAAAGATTCTCACCAAATTTCAAAGGGATCGGTCAGATAGAACTTCAGATATCGTGTCAACCACCTCTCAGCAAAAGGAGTTTTGAGAAAAACACGTTTGAATTTCGCCGTCCGCTCAAACCAGTCTAGCTGTCGCGTCACTAAAATAGTTGTAATTTCGAAAATAATTCGAATTTTGCAAAATCCTTTTAGGGAGATATTTTTGAATACCTAGACTATCGAATTTTGAAAAAAAAAATTTTTCGATTTTTTCAAATTTCTAGACTAGAATACCCCCTTAACGTTTGAAATCTAGTACAGTTGGTAATCTAGTAATGTTAGTAATCTAGGACAGTCTTTAATGTAAGTAAAAATCATGGATGATAAATTAAAGGGTTTGGTCTTCAGCTATGGTGAGAAACGAAATTGAGCGAGTAACTTCGACCGCCAGTCGGCAGTAGCAAAATTGATAGATTGCTGAATTTTTTTCACCATGAGTAAAAATTATGAAACTCTAATTGCTTTTTTAATTTAATTTGAACTGATGAAAAAGTTTACGCATAATACAATGGCAGACTTAGAAATATTTAAGTTCATGTATGTAATTTCTGAATTTTGTTTTTTTTCGATGATAATAAAATGAATTTGTTATTTTCTTTTATAAAAGCAAGTATAAAAACTACAAAAGATGATTAAAAAAGGGATGAGTTCAATCCATATAGAAACCGTATTGATTTATAATTTTCTGTATTAGATTAACTCTTAGTTCTATGGGCAAAAGGTGAAGAGATGTGCGTAGTCACAAGTTAATTAAATGAATTAAAAAACTTCACCACGCATTTCAGCTTAGAATTGTTCTTAAACCCACAGAGCTTTAAAAATAAAAAAAAATAAATAATTGGCGCGTACACTTCTGTTAGGTGTTTGGCCGAGCTCCTCCTCCTTGATGTTGTTCCACAAATGGAGGGACCTACAGTTTCAAGCCGACTCCGAACGGCAGATATTTTTATGAGGAGCTTTTTCATGGCAGAAATACACTCGGAGGTTTGCCATTGCCTGCCGAGGGGTGACCGCTATTAGAAAAATGTTTTTATTAATTTTGCTTTCACCAAGATTCGAACCAACGACCTCTCTGTGAATTCCGAATGGTAATCTCGCACCAACCCATTCGGCTACGGCGGCGACAGAGCTTTACTCCTTGAAATTAGGTGCCGATTTTTTTTCCTATGTTTGCGGCTACTTTTTGGAGTGTGCATTACACTTGATTTTGGTCTGTATTTTTGGCACGTTACCATGACAACGTACGCGCTCATTTAGTGTAACGTACTAAAGAAGATACCAGAACTGGCACGAACGCACTACGGAAGCGTTGATTATAGCGCTTGGTCGTCTTATCTCCACCCGTTAAACGAGATCATACCTGCATTTATATGTATTTGTGGTAAGGTAATTTATTTATCTGCATACAAGCAAGCAACAATTTTAGCAAACGCGAAACGTGTTGCCCCTACACAGTCTACATACATATAAGTGCATGTGTATATGTATGCATAATCTTTAATTGACTTTCACTTTGACTTTCACTGTAAAATATATGAAGATATCGTTCTATCCACATGTTGTTTTTATTGTTTGCACACTGTACTTGACATTCAGTTACAACGGCGTCCGACACTCTCTCTTTAACTTTCGTAGAAAGGTCATTGGTGTGTGAAACCTCTCTCTACTTTTCCCTTGGTACCACTGGACATTTATATTAACATTGCTGTTCATACACAGTCACAGAACGATATGTATGAACATATGTGCGAAGTTAATTTTGCATCGCTTGCGCATGTGTGCATTTCCAGAGCTTCGGCTACACGCTGGCTCGTTTTCTGTAGAGCGTTTCATATGCATGCAAGCAGGTAAGTGTGGTAGCGCCTGAGCTTATGCTACATTTGTATGTTAAGCATGGATAAAATGTAAAAATAAATGCATATCAACTGAACTGCTATCATGTGAAGTATTTTTGTATGCATGCGATAGCAGTTAAATGTTCTCGTACAAGTATTCTCCACAGTGAAACAGGAGCAGAGTGAAGACATCTGAGTTGAGTGAAATTTATTCAGTGATGAAAGCCACGAATTTCAAGTTCTTTAGTAAAGTTTGCTTTGAATTAATTTCTTCGTTTTAAGAATTTTTCGGCGATAGATATAACGTAGATTAGTCCATTTCCATGTAATAATGCAACATTTGAGCAATATTTTCTTAAATTGTGGTTGAATAACTATTTGTACTACAATGGATTTTCAATGTAATTTGAAAAAGAAATACGAAATATAATATATAAAAAAAAAGAATTGGTTGTATTTTGAGTTATGGCGTACACGGACGTCTAAAATAAGTGTTAAAAAAACATGCTTGGAAGTCGAGCAGGTATAGGGACTGGGTCTCAAGAAAGGGTCGCTTAAGTACTCACAACTTCATTAATTTTGGTCGTCTTTAAATTTTTGCACCATATTCTTGAGATGTATTTTTAAAAATAAAAGAAGTGCAAAACTGAAATTTAATTTTAAAATTTAATTTTTTTTATTCCTGAAATACTCAGGGCGTTACCGAGCGGTCTTCTTCACATAACAAAGAACATCTTCACGTAAAAGATCGGATGAATCAGACATATATTGCCTTATGATTGCCTTAAAAATACTATAAATTAACAAAAAGTGGATGGATGACGCTTTTAGTGTTCAATGCTCTGTTAGTTATTATGAAGCCTTGCGCGGACAGGTGCACCTTTAAAGTCATTTGAACCTATAATTCTGAAGCAAAACTTGACTTTAGGGCTTTTTCTCTTTTTGGTGTTTCAGGAATGTTTCTAAGACTGGGTTCACTCTTCCAATTTTCGTAAATAAATAAGCATCAGCTGATAGCTGAATTTTCGAGATCGTATGTTTTGAGAAAAATTTTTTTTGATTTGTTTTCCCCTTTTGCGAATGAAAATGAAGCGCCTAAAAGGTTTCTGAGCGAGAAAATGCAGCTTGGTCTAAATCGGCCTTCTGTCGCTCTTCTTCTCCTTTATTAAGCTGCTTACGCTTATCTTCGGCCACCTCGCCCACTCAAATACGATTAATTTGGCAATGGCGTGATTTTTACTCAGTTATTACTTTCGAGTTGCAGTGTAAGAAGCTGCAGCTAAAAATATACCGTTGCATATACTTATACAAATTTTGCGCCGTCACTGCAACAGTAAAAATAACAATAGCATGCATACTAAGCTATTTTTGGCTGTTGTTGGAAGTAGCAAATTAGTAAAATTTCGTTAGACTTTGACGTCTTGGCCACATACCCCAAGTATGCTTGCTCTTGGTATGTTAGTTGTTAGTTCGGGGCTTACGGAAAATCGTCAACGTTGCATAAAACTGAAAGAGCTTCCATTTATGAGAAAAAACGTGCGCCACAAATTCGCCAAAAAGCTTGGCCTTTACCTGCCAAAGTGGACGTGCACGCTTTTATAGCTATTTTTAAAATTTGAGAATTGCGCAAATCCAGCAACTACAACAACTAACGTGAACAAAAGCAATGGACATTTTTGCGTACGCACAATGCTGAAGAAGCAGACGTCAGCGCATTTGAAATGTAAAACAAAACATTGGAAACTAACAGTACTTATGAACATGTGAATGAAACACGGAAATGATTTTGCGTGTTCACGTTCGTGCAATTGACTTTTAACATTTCATAATAGCAAAGCATAGCTTCAGGCGTATGAGTACTATTTCCTCAATGACGCGCACTCGTGTCGTCATCACTCGAACGCCATTAATTTGCTTACTAGCACCAAGAATTTAACAGTATTTAGAAATCACCGCATCTTCCCCTTCTCTATCCTATTTCCCCTTTACGTTGTTTTTTTCTGCTCAACTGCTAATTTCGAAACGAAACTCACAGAAGGCGTAAAAGTGGCAACTACCTGACGGTAGGTGCAGTAATCGGGTGTTTACTTTATTTGTAAGAAAATGTCAGACCAATAAAAAATTTAGCACCTAGTAGACGAGCTGCGATAAGCAAAAGGTTTTCAAATTTGCCCCCATCGAGTTTGATGACTATACGAGATGGTAATGGGTTGAAAAATGCTGAAAAAGTTTCTGTATTTAGACTCTCGCGGACCTCTGTTGTGACAAGCATAAATTTAAATGCCACATTTTGTGGCACATATGCATAATACGATGCGACACGGCATGCCACAGTCACTTTTTCTCTGCGGCAAATATTTTTGTGATGGTTGTTGTTATGTGATTTATGGCAACTCGTTGCATATTTATGGGCGCACAACGCGTGTTGCTGTCGCGCGATGTTGGCATAGGGTTTATTTTCGCTTGTGTAACTGTACTATTGCAGTTTTTCCAACAAAAATACTTTTTCACCGCAATAGCAAAATTAACTTTTATAGCAGTGAATTAATGAAGTTGGATAATGCCGCATATTTTTAGGTGTTTAGAACATACAGGAAGCAGCTGGAAATATAATAAGGAGTCACGGCTGGCTGCTTCAACTTCGCTGGTCGAAAGACTTTGTAGTAGTGAAGAATTCCTCGACTTAGAACCCGTGGTTGGCTGGAGGAAGATTTACTGTGAAGACAATGATGAAATCAAATGTATTAAAGTACAAAACAATGATTCTGAAAGACTTACACATCTAGTTGCTGAAGCGAGTAGCGCTATTTGCTTCTTATTTCATTCGTCCAGTACACATGCGAGAAATTCTGAACTGGTTTATGAAATAATTTATTAAAAGTGCGCATTGTACACCAGCCAACGGCAGCTTCTTCATCTCCTCTTCTTGCTTAGACCTGCATATAGGTTCGCGGAATCGAAAGGCCGAGTCACTCGTTTGCCTAGCTTGTGCTCATATCTACACTTGTCATCCAGCTGATACTCTTAGAGTGAACAGTTGGCTTGGGGTGTATTAATAATCGCACTCTGCCTGGCCCAACTGGTTAATCTAGAGGATATCTCTCAGCTGATGTATTGTAAAAAAAACTTAGAGTTGAGCGGATTTTTGAGTTTGCAATGACACCAAAGCTGCCCTAAACCATTGGCCATCAACTTATTCTCTTCTGGGTGCCAGTTAACAGTGTGGTGTCAGAAAGTAGGACTTCTTAGCCCCAAAACCAGTTATAGCACATTATCACCCTCATTTGAATTTTTGAAAAGATGGCTCGAACACTGCAATCCACTTAAAGTTCCTGAAAATAAAAAAATTGATTTTGACTAGACGCCATTTTGTTAAACAAAGTTTTTTTTTGAATACTTCGGCTAGAAACTAGATTGTGTTGTAATTTAACCAACAATTGATTTTGTGTTTCCGATGGTCCAATTGAGCGCAGACACAAAGAAAGTCGTTTTAACAGCATTACAACAACATGCATTGCATAAACTCCAGTTATCAATAAATATATCATTAAATTATGTCCAGCATGCGCACTTTCAGATAAAGTCTAGCTTTTATAAAAAATATTTGTGTTTGTGAAAAAAAATTTCTCAAACATAAGACGTAATTCTTTAAAAGTATGGAGAGGAAAACTTGAAAACCGGTGAAGAAAGCGAGATAGAAGATTTGGGATGGGGCTGTAAATAATGAAGAATGATGATTGAGCTACAATGCAGAAAGGCGTTGGGCTTAAAATTAAAATAAAAAATCCACAAATTATCCTACAAAAATAGGCAGACCTCTGCTAGGTTTAAATAATTTCAAATTTGTCCTAAAATAGGAATAAACCAAGTTTAAAATTAAACTCATAAAAAATTAAAAAAGAAAAAAAACTACTTCCTATATGTGAATCCGCTATATCGCGCACCCAAGGCCTTTCCGCAAGCATTTATGGCCAATGTTATGCCACTAAAATATTCCTTTGGTGTCTTGCCAACACCAGCGCCATAACCACCATAACCACCAATCCACCACAGCGGCAAGAGCCAGCCAATTGCCACAATGTGACATTTTCCCTTGGTAATTCATGCAAATTGCATCCTTAAACTTGATTGACAATCAACCACAGCCACATTTAGCCGCACTGTCAATGGCTGTAAATGAGTGTACGAGCGCAAGCAAAGGATGTGAGTGTGTGCGCCAGAGTTTGCTACCTCTGACGGTATGTATGTATGTGTTTTGCGGTTTACGACTTGTTATCGCCACTGTGCTGTTGTTGCCAGCCACTACCATTGTTGTTGTTGTTATTCTTAGATTTTTATGACTTGTCAGCGGCACTGCAGTCAGGCGCACCAAAAGGGCAGTGCAGTGACGCATCGTCAATATGACTTTGACATTCTTAAGTGACATGTCTCTAAAATGTTTTTGTTGTTTGATTTGGTTTTGTTTCACTTGACAATGTTTTGCTTGGCTGTCGTTTTTATTGTCGTGAGAATTGCCTGAAAGTGAAAAAAGTGCAACAAAACGACGCTACCGTAGCCATGGAACTATAAAAACACTGCAAGCCAGTTTAAAAATATGTATGCATGTAATTTTGATACTCAAGTGTGTGTGTGTGCACGTACGTCTATACTCATACTGATGATGATAGTTTTCAAAGAAAAGCAAAAGTTTTAATACATACAGACACATTTATTGCGTAAGGGTGTTCACTCAATCGCATTGCAAGTGTTTGTTTCTGTGTCTGCATGGAAATGTGATTATTAAAAAATCGCATGCTGCTCCTAGAACTGCTTCAGGCAAACCAGCCAAGCTGAACTTCAGGCGCAACACGAATTATGTTGGGAATGCTGTTGATTGCTAAGCTCTTGAAACTAAGTTAACATAGCTGCTTATCCCTCGTCATTTGTATAGTCGTTTAAGAATTTTTCTCAGAGTGCAATTTCTAGAAAAATTAAAAGTTCATATGAAGAAAAACATGAATTCAGCCTGAATCTGCAGTCTCTACTCAGATGTCGATTTCTGTATTGTTTTTAGTGTAACGCGGATGTCTTAAAGTTTTCGATCCTCTTTGGAGTTTGTGCATTTAATTTTTCTTACTTACTTACTTAATTCTGCATTTAGCCAAATATGGCCTGTAAACAACTCAGACAACTTTCTCCGGATCATAGGTAGGTAGGTGAACTGGATGAAATACCACACTGGCACTCCCCAAGTAGCACGAAAATGCTGTTTTGGATACCATTATGAGACCTTCAAAAGACAGATATCTACAGCCAGGCAGAGCTGTTGATGTAATGGAGAAGACTGATGTGATTTAGGTTGGCGCACTGTCTCGGGCTGTCGAAGAAAAGCAGTTAGAGGTTGGGCTTTAAATGGTAAACCTAGCTTTTCCGCGGGCGTATCGATCGTCCAATGACCGGTAAACACAGCTACGAGTTTGGAAATTGAATGGCATGAAGTCCCCAGTACTTTCTGAGTCCTCCTTCCATAGTACAGGGGCCAAAGGTTTTCGAAATATCACATGAAGAAATGAAGCACCATTTTAGCCAGTCCAAAAGAATAAACCACAACACTTCAGACATCTTACAACTTATAATTAAATGCACAAATACCTATAAATGTATCTTTAAGCACATGAACAAAAATAAAACAATTAATGTTGAATTACATTATATTCCCTAGACAGACTAACGCCCATACTTACTTTAAAATATTTGCTGCGTAAACTAATCAATACTCACGCTATTCAATTCGCACGAAGAATATTCGAATATAGAATTGCTAATAATGGAGTTGCAAATTATCAAAGTATCGCAACAAAAGTATTGATACTTATCCGGTATCGGACTGAAAAGCATTGAGCAAAAATGTACTTGGTATCACAAGAAAAGTGTCGAGTGCTCTACTCATAGCTCATATTAGGTCTGTTCATGTAAAGATTACGCAGTAGCTTCCCAGTAACTTAAATCCTGCGAATTCCTTAATTCCAGAACTCGAAAAATATCAATGAAAGTAAATGAACTCAAAAACCAGTAACAATTTGAAAGTTTCACGAAAAACTGATTAAAGTGTTGGTTGGAAAAATCGCAAAAAGTAATTTTTTTTTGAGTTGAGCTACCTCTTATTAAATTAAAAAAATACAAATGAATATGATAATATTTTGTACACATTAATTTGCTCCACTAAACACAAAAGATACCTTCAATGCTTTCGGAAACTGCGGCAGTGGTGAATGGAGGCTGTGGTTGAGAAGTACATACATACATAAATTGGCCGATTCCTATTTAAGGGGTTAGGGGTAGTCAGAATTTTCAAAAAATCGTTTTTTTTTTGCATTTTCTTAAAGTATAATGTTTTAAAAATATTGTGTAAAAATTTGAAGTGAGTCCGACAAATACTTTTCAAGTTATTCAACAATTAACAAAGGGCGCTCGGCCGCTCCGGAGCCGATAGCAAAGCTTTAAATGCGTTTTTCTCAAAACTATGTTTTTCAAACTGGTGAACACTGTAACTTAAAAACCGCTACGTAGATTTCAATAAAATTTATACAGCTTTTGAAAAACATAAAAAACTTGTGCCTGATCGAAGGATTTTTTTTTCAAAAATTTCGATTTTTTTTTAACAATTAACTGTTGGTTTTTTTTTCTAAAATCTGGAAAAAATTTTCTGAGGCCGCAATTTTGTTCATTTTGAAAAAAAAAAAAGCTTCGATCAGGCACAAGATAATCTATTAATAAAACTAATTTTTCTTGTCCGATTGGTTTTAGATGAATCTGCAAGGACTTGTGATGTTCACCGCAAGGGACTTCTGGAGAAACGGGCTTCACACAAACAGCGATAACTTTTGCAATTATTAATTTTTTTTTTGAAATTTTGGTGAAGTCAAGTTAAAACATGATGTTTTTATGCTATGTTTTTATTTTTGTTAAATAAATTAATTAAGTAGCAAAAAAAAATTCGTGAAAATCATCATTTTTTTCGGGCCTCTGACTACCCCTAACCCCTTAATATATCACTTCAAGTAAACCTTATTAATTTTATCCAAAATATATTTACTTACATTTTCCATTTTAATCACAATTTTTATTTAAATTTAGAACTTTGACTCAACTAGCAAATTTGAATTCGTGTCTATTTTTACTGTGCGCTCAGCTGTTTTTCTCACTTGCAAATTCTTACAAGTAAAAATTTATCCAGTAAAAACTTGCAACTTCCCATCAAAATAAAAGCCATTTTGCAATTGTTACAAATTATTTGCTGAATGAATAGACCTATTTTTATAATTACTCTTAGCACCCTGTATACTAATCATGTTATAATGTGTTTGTTTTTTCCCTTTATACTATTGACCACTCTACGCGTAGACACAAACGCTACCGATTAGCTTCGCGCATAATCGCGTCGATTGATCATTTGCGCTATTTAGTAGATAAAATAACAATGCGCTTATGCTCGATGGCAATTGTTATTGCTCTTGGTGCTGTGATCATGCTTAGCTGCCATGGCCGCTAACCCGGTTGTCACCATAAATTCACCCCTTCGCCGCGACTGTTATTGCGCCGTTTTCGCTGGCAATTGAAGGTAGCGTTTGGTCGTGCCACTGCCACTGCCACTACCACTTCGCGTCTTCTCCACTAACAATTCAAGGACATCCGTTTCAAATACGTCAAGTGGCAGTAGCTTAAGCGTCAGCGGCGGTGGCTAAAGGCGTGGTCATTTGCCGCCAAATGCTCTTAAACTATGTATTGCAACTATTGCCCAGCGGGAAGGGAAGATGTTTGGAGGGACGTGCCAGCACTGTGATGTCATGCGACTCATTTAACGTGCAATGCCGCGGAATGGACAGTCAAGATAGCGAAGTGCGAATGTCGTGAATTATGGTGTATGTGCGAATGTGTATGAGCTTGTGCAAACGAGCCACGAACTTGGCGTGCTGTCGCCTGACTGCTAAGTGTTGCATGTGACATTTGTGGCGGTGAGAAGGAGTAAAACAAGGTGGAGCGGAGGAGGGACAGGGCAGTGAAGTTGCGCGGTTGCAGGAAGTTGACACGATTTGCATGCGAAACTTTTCATTTAATGCATTTGCAGTTACATTTGCATTCGCGTTCGCACTCGCATACATATCTCTGTATGCATGGATGCATGTATGTTTGTATTTGTATTTTTGTTTGCATTGCACACCTGCCCAGTTGCGGTTATTGCCACAAAAAGCTGCCTCAACGTGCGATAAGCAGTGAGTGAAAATGCTGGGGCCACAAGTATGTGGTGAGGATGTGTACATAGACAGAAGTGCACTTGTATGCGTGTATTAATGCGTGCTAATGTGTATTTCTGCATTACGTATGCAAATCGCAATGAAAATATTTTTGCTATGAAAGAAACTCCGATACGGCCAGAATTTTAAAAAGCGGCAATGGTCAGATTCTGAAAGTCATAAATGTGTTGCAAGCATTATTCTGCCATTTTAGTACCAGCGGCCAGCGGCCAAAAACACTTTCACTGGTTATCATTAGTTTACAAAATATCAATAGAATCATCAGCTTTTTTGATGTTTCTTGCCACAGTTTTTCTTTGCTTTTGTTATTGTATGTGATGCTGTAATCAATCTTGCTCTTATGGCCGGCTTCCGTCCTTGTTATAGCAGTTCGTCAAGACCTGCCAGGCATGCTGAAGACACCAGTCGTCCTTGTTGATTCTATCTAACCAGGGTAGGCCAAGGAAACATGCTGTTTCAACGGGGAGTTTAACCAACTACAATATCCTGAACGAAATTATGCCAAGATAACGTAGATTTCACGAGCCAGCTGAGGCTTTTCGTCTGCGTTGGAACTTCATGACCGCATTTAGGGGTGGGAGTTTAGGAATGTGGCAAGCGACTCCCGAGAAATGCCGTTCAGTGTCTGTCTATAAACTACTTGGTCCGGTCCTCGATCTCGTCAGTGTAGTTAAAGGCAATCTTACTATGCTCTTTAACGGGGGGAATCGTATCCTCGCTGTGGAGATGTTGTAGGGAAGACTTCTGTAGGCATTACGTGGCTGTCCTGATATTTGTGGCTTGGAGATGTGAGAACCTTGTTACTTTTTTGAACCCTAGTGGCAATTGGGATTGTACGCGTCGAGAAGGAGAGCTGACTATCGAAGGTGACCCTCCATTAGTGTTGTTTACAGTCGGTATGGGCGTGTCATCGACTTTAACATTTAGCTGTTGTTGTTGTTGTTGTAGCAGCATAAACATTTCTCATAAATATACGGGGAATGCTGCTGAAGTGACAGTCCTCGACCGGACATAAATCTGGGTCGTTTCGGTTACTTAGAACCGACTGTCGGGGGAACGAACATTTAGCTGTATTTTGACCTCCTTCTCCAAGAGGGTAAATAGGGTTGCCGTGCCTTTAGTGGCGAAAAGTAATAGATTCCTCGCCGTGAAGAAGCGAGAACATGGAGAGATGGAACACTTTGGAACACAAACCACCAATGTCATAGAAGACCAGTGAGGAAGCTTCGGGATGTAGCAGTTGAAAAGTAAGGGTGAAAGAATACTACCCTTTGGCACTTCTTGTTTTATGCTTCTCCGGCTTCCGTTTGACGCCGGTTTGACCACGATGCGCTGGGTACATTTTTAAAGAGAGGTCAATGAGATTTCGAGTTCTATTCCGCTTGGCTGTTTGGTGACATAGAAGGAATTTCATGAATTTTTAAATTCCATTTTTTTGTTTATTTAATTTATTTATTTAACTATCTGTAATAATTTAAGCTCATATTAGCTTTAAGTGGTCCATAAAAACTATTATTATGTTGAGACCTGAAATAAATGAAATGAAATAAAATGAAATGAAGCTCAAAGTGGACATGAAACATAAAATTATAGATAATTTTTTTTGGCAATCGTCATTAAATCCCTTCACTTGTAAGACAATATCAGATCGCAATAAAACAGTGAAACAGGATTTTTAGGGCGGAAAGGTTCCAATTCTGGGTGAAAGACCTGCATTTCCACGTAACATATTTTATGGCCATATTAAGCTTGGAATTTTTTGCCTATTGGCGATGGTTGCCATCACTATTAAAAAGAACTAGAGTTATATTTATGAGCAAATATAGAAGAAAGCATAAAAAAGTTGTTGTATACTGCAAGAGAACATTTCATCATCGAAAGACTTACGACTCAACAACGTTTACAAATCGTGCAATTGTATTACGAAAATCGGAGGAGTCATCAACCTTCAAAGACGAGACAGGCGCCAATGTAACGGTGAATGGGGAACACTATCGCGCCATGATAAACAACGTTTTGATGCCGGAAACCGAAGCTCGTGATCTCCTAAACATTTGCTTCTAATAATCCAAGAGGTCGGCGCAGCTTGTCTTACAGCCCGTGAAACAATGGATTTACTGCGGCGTAGTTTCGGTGAGCAATTTATCTCTTGTCTCCAAGATCATGTTATATCACACCTTTGGAATTTTATTTGTGGGGTTATGTAAAGTCTAAATACTTAATAAATAAACCAGCTTCGATTGAAGCAATGGAAGCCAACATTACTAAACTTATTCACGAGATACCGACCGAAGTCCTCCAGCGAGCCATTCAAAATTGGTGTTTACGGATGGCCGAATTACGGCGCAGCAGCGGTCAACATTATTTCAATTAAAATTTGATACTTCTAAATTGATTACCCTTAATAAAAATTTTGTCTGAGAGTAGCGCCAGTGAAATTTTCTAGCAAAATATATAAACTTTCTAGCGACTACGCAGACTTTTAAAAAAAGGGGTTTAAACAACTCTTTCATGAGATAGCTAATGAGTTGAAATATTTTAAAAATTATTCGCTTGAACACGAATTTTGACCTTTTTCACTTATGCTAAAGACATTCAGGCACAAAATGTCAAATTTAATCAGGCCTTAAAAAAATGACCTGAGAATGCAAAAAGATTTCTAAGTCGGTTAGTTCAAGTATGCCGGTACCACAGTGAGCAGGTATAGTAAAAAAACCACACCAATGCTTTTGGCCCTAGAATGTGAAAATCTACAAGCAAAGATTAACAGTTTAAGTCGAATTAAAAAATCATAAAAATCAGCTGATTTACCGCTGCTACCTGGCCAATGTGCCTTGGTTGAGTCCAACCACTTATCATATCAGAGCTGCTGCTAAAAAAACTGCAGCTTGCAAAAACACTGTAGGGGATAGATTCTGTAGGCAAGTGTAGAGTATGCATGTATGTATGTATGCATGCATGGAGCTCAATAGGAGTAGGGCTATTGGTGTACAGGGGTAATTAAAATTGGCATGCTGAGTGACTGCGCTAAGTTTTAATATTTACAGTTACAACTTCCTGCTAAGTGTATATACATATGTGTCTTTGTAAGCATGGGTGTGTGGTCTATGACACAATTCCCAATTCAATATTTTATCAATAAATATTTCCAGCGTTAACGCTTTCGCATATTACTCACACTTGTTTAAATCGATTGTCTCTATCAATTCGTGAAGCATTAAAAGTAATATAAAATTGCCATAAATTGCATGTTCAAAATACTTTATCTGCTTATTTTCTCTTTTCTTCAACATTCAATCCAACACTTTTGCATTTTCATGCAAACCTAAAACCTAAATCGCATATCAAATCATCGCACATTTCGTGAACTCTACTCCAATTCCACATACTGCATTGCCAGCGAGCCCATTTGCCAAGTAAATCGCCCTAAGCCACCTACTGAACGTGCGCGTATTGAAATGCCTGCAAATGCCCAAGTCAAATAATGGTGGAAATGTAAGTGTTGGCCGCTGGCAAGTGCCTGGCACCGGAAACGTAGTGAGTCGCTTTCAGTGGCATTTACGGTAGCGTTGATAGATAATACATTTTTGATATGTTTGACGCTTCGCTCAAAATATCCTTATTACCTCGTTTCCTGCGGTGTCTTATCAGCGCAGAGGAGGCAATTCTCTGCAAATTATTTACATAGTGCTTTTGATGGCTTTATTATATGTACGTGGCATAGCAAAGCTGGTAGAAAATTTTGAAAAATTAAATTTTGCACAATTTCACATTTAACGGTATTTTACACGGAATTAATATCTGCAGCATGCATAAGAGTATGTTTCATGCATATTGTGAGAAATGCTTATGAGTAAGTTTGAATCGACCAGGAGGCGCAGGTGTCGACGGTGTGGTCGAATTGTCAATACAAGGGCGGGTCGATTTAAAAATCGTTCATTGCTCTGTGAAAATCGTATTCTAGGGATCAAAATAAGAAACTTTGCCGAAGGAACCATACCTCTAAAACGAATTCTGATGTCCCCCACATTTCTGCCCTAAAGAAAGTTATTAATCGGGCGAATGGTACAGTCAAAAAAGGGGTTTAAATACTCTTATTTTAGTGTGTGGAATAATATACAGAATTTATGATTTATGTGTAAGTATATACAGTTGATTTCGGAATTGGTGCACTTTTGAAAATATTTGGTAAATTGTAAATATATAAAAAAGAAAGTTTACATTCAATAACAAAACGCCAAACTCCCAAAGCTGTATATGCAGTATTTGAACTTCCCTGCTTTAGTATTCAACTAATATGTCTGCTTAGTTTGATAACATTGTTTTTGAGAAAAACATTTTAAAATTTTCCGCTCAGAGCCGCTCCGTCAAAATATATAATAAAGGGCTTTCCAATAACTGGTGTTATTTTGAATAGGATTGCGCTATCGAGAGATGATTAACGATTTTTTATGGCCGGAATTGGATGGTATTGATCTGGACAACGTTTATTTTCAAGAAGACGGTGCTACGTACCACACAAGCAACGAAACCATTGATCCTTTACGGAAGGCCTACGCCAATAGCCCAGGGTCGATTCAAGACCTCAAAGATGGAATTCGTGAGGCTATCGAGGACATAGGGCAGCCACTTTGCAATTCGGTTATAGAAAATTTCATGAAAAGGATATTGTCCTGTAAGCGTGGTCGTGGTGGTCATTTGCCTGATGTTATTTTCCACTATTAACGGCATACCTTCTTCTTTATAATGAAATAAACATCCGATAATTTACATTAAAAAATAGCATTTTTTCTTGAATATCAAAATAACACCTCTTATTGGAAAACCCTTTATTTGAGAATATTTTTAAAGAACATTTTAACCCTCTAACTCTTCAATAGCTAGGTCGTTTTTATATCTTTTACGAGAAAGGACCAAAAATACTTAAAACAGAGGGATATAGCAGGTTAAAATGGACCACAAAAGTATAATATTAGTTGCAAAATTCCCGATTTAAAAAATCGAAGCTCAAATTCAATTTAAACACCAGAAATAAGTCAACGTGGGCAATGTTTCCTGTAACTTACAAATGCTTCTTACATTTGTTTTAAGAGTTAAAAATTAATAGCTTCTACATGTTTCCACGACAGTCGGTTCTACGTTACCGAAACGTCCGGCCAAGGACAGTCACTCCAGCAGCATTCCCCGTATGTAAGTATGGGGAATGTTTATGCTGCTACAACCACAACAACAATAGCTTCTACAAATCAACCTAAAAAATATTTCTACCACATACTGACAACTGTGGCAACGTAAAAAGTAAACTTTGGAAAGTTACTCTTTTCATTACTCTTTCTCTCCAAGAAATCTTATCAGACAACTTTTTCGTATTTTGAAATTTAGGTAACTTCTTAGCTCTGAAACTTTCAATAACAGTTAGTTTTGGTCCCTGCGAAAATTATCTGTGCTAGTTCGCATTGGGTTATGCTAATTGATATGCTAACTCGCTTGAGTAGTAACGGTTAATATCTAGTTTTTTATAAAGTAAAATAAAAATAACACTGTGTATGGCATATGCACATGTATGTGTTTTGGTTATTACTTTAAATAATGATATTCTTTGCATATCTCGATAAAATTTTTTTTCCTTCTTTTTTTTAGGTGTCGATTATTTGGTGAAGGTAATGCGGCAAATTAATTAAGGGTGAGTAAAGTTATTCCAGTTTCAGATAAGTTATAACATATTGAGATACGCAATTATTTTATTCAACTCAATGGTTCTCCCGCGCTGCCCAACCGACACGAGGAGCGTAGTCGCTTGAGGTACGAATGTTGTGTTGACGCTGGGCAAAGAAAGGCAGGATTTTGCTAAGTGTTGAGATCTAAACATGTTCAGCTAAAGAAACAAAATTCACATACAAATTGGAGGATTGGAGGATGGTACCGTTTTCCGTATGGTAAAAAGTTGACACGAGATATCAAAAGTGCTGGAATGAGATCTGAAATTTTGGGGTGAGGTTCGAAGTGGTTCATTAGGTTCGTAATTTGTTCTACGTGGTTTAAAAGAAAGAGGCCCACAGTGCCTTGATACTCGAGCGGTATTGTTAAGGTTAACCTGACGGAAGAAGTTGCATAGAAATCGCCTGCATAGATCTCCCCTTCATAGACTTTCCCACTCCTGCTAGTCGTAGAAAAATGCTGGGAGCGTTTTCGGTTCATATTGTCTTGGCTCATTTCTCATCCCTAGTCTCCATCCGTTTAAGGGGGTATTCTAGTCTAGATGCCCGAACTTCGAGCATTTTTTGACGGTGAATAAAAAAAAAAGCTATTGATATTTTTACCATCCGTTTTTTTATCATTTATTTATTTATATATTAAGAGCACACAAAAAGAATTAAAAAAATATAAATTTTCATGGAATTATGCGTCCTTGAAGTGGAAGGGGAAATAAAAAGGCAGCGTCCTCGTCGTCACGATTTCTACCCCTGTGGTCATTTGAAAAAAAAAGATAATAAATTCTTAATTAATATGAATGTCATTATCGTATGACGCAGAAAAAAGGGGAAATAAATTTTTTTTCATAAAATGGCGGCTACTTAAAAATTGAGGTTGATTTTTAAGCTTTCTCGAATTGTTTACACATATTAAAAAATTGAAATTTCCAGCTTTTCGTGCGTCATCCGATAGAGATATGTTTAAAGAATATTGATGATAAACTTCAAGCAAATCGGTTGATTACAACTTGAGATATCGGGCCGACCGTATTGAAAGAAGTAGTTTCGTCCGCTCAAATCAGTCTAGCTGTCGCGTCACTAAAATACTTGTAACTTCGAAAATAGTTCGAATTTTGAAAAATCTTTTTAGGGAGATATTTTTGAATACTTAAACTATCGAATTAAAAAAAAAATCGATTTTTTTCAAATTTCTAGACTAGAATACCCCTTAAGATATGTTTCGGTCTCATTCCGTTCGGCCAAGGGTCCGCAGATGGCAATTCGATCCGCACCCAAATATCGAGCTTCTTTTTGAATCTAGCTTTGTGCAAATGGTTTCAAACTGTCTTATGGTCGATCTTTAGCTCCTGGGCGAGGCACGACTACTAACATGCCGGGCAACTTCGATTATTTCTGTGATGGATTTCTTTTTTCCCAATCTAATATTTATTGTTAAGCTGCACAAAGGGTCAATTTCCCATTCTCCAAGTCTTGCTTTATTATCAATAACTTTAATTATTCACTATTTAAATTAAACTATGTGATTTTGCAAAAAGAAACTCTTGCATTTGAATTGAATATCTTTAAAATCAAAGTGAAGATACTTCCACTTAAAATATTTATTTACCTACATTTTAACTCGTTATGACCTCAAAATTCTTTCTTACTTGAACGGGCTAATGAGTTTATGAGCGTACAAAAGGTTTGCGCTTCATTACACACAGAAGATAAGCGTGGTCCAGCAGGATATCATCCACATCCTCCTCCTGGTCCTCTTCTTAAATATGTAGGTGTATACACACGTACGCTTGTGCGTGATAATTATTTGTTGTGGTAAGTATTCGGATGTCCTTTTGGCGCGCCTGAGCATAATCATTCGCACAATTTAAATTGTCATTCACTTCATACTTAGATAATAAACACAAATGGTTTTTATTGTTCAATGAAACTTGTTGCTTAATGTAATTAACAACAACAAAAGCAACAAACCAGATGAAAGGATACTCAATCACTAAAGCGCACTAATTTATATGAAGGTTATGCCTGCGTTGTTTTTGCATTTAAAGTGGCAGAACGCAAGGATAGGTCGATTGAGCATGAGAAACATGCGGTCCAGTTTATGAAGTCGCATTAAATGGGCCGACCGAACACTTTCATTGAATATCATGAGGAGCAATAGCCAGGTGAGATCCTAAGTGCATTAATGTCGCCACTTTGTTAACGGTAATTCGAAAAAATTCCAGTTCAGTAGCGCGAAATGAAAATGAAAGTGAAATATGTATTAAAGCGTGCGACGAACGAAGAGACATCTGGAGGGTAATAAACGTACGTATGTATGTGAGCAAAAAGATGCGACTATGTACCTGCTCCAGCACACATACAAAACATTTTCCAGTTCATTGAGCTTATCAACTCCAATAATTTTCACACTTCTCTAAAGGGACCGGCCCCATCCACGTACTCATCTACTCACAGACTCAAGCGAAGCCCGCCTGCATGGATATCCTTACAGGAGCTGCAGTGCCGGTAGGTGTATCCCTCTGCTTTGCTCATTTCATTGTCTGGATGTGATAGGAGTTGTTGGACTCGCCCACACATTGTTGATATCAGTATAAGCGTGTATGTATGTGCGTGGCCAACAAACAAACGCAGAGCTGAAGGAGACCATGATGAGGATACTCCTACTCAACTGCTGGATTTTCTCGATTAATTTGCTGTTTTTAATTAGATGTTGTTGTAGCTTTTGCACAGGTAATACGCGTTGCCAAGGCGACCCACCTGCTTGTGCGCAGACATACGCGCTTATATTATACTCCTTCATATCGTAGTTGTACATTCGACCACACATCTCTTGCTCGGTTATCCTTCGCACTGGATTTGAGCGTTCAGCTCTGCTTAGCGTTGATTCAAGTTGAGTTGTGTTGAGTTGAGCTGAGTTGGTTGGCCTTAATTCTTTTATAATTCACTGAATCTGTGCAATTAATTAATTACGCTTATTAATAACGACGAAATCGGTCACACACACTCACTTACACAAACATACACAAACAAGAGTTCTACACGTGTCTAACCTCTTGGCTAGAAATATACATACATACCCTATGCACACACATGCATACATACATATGCATGTGCTCCAGAGTCAATTTAGATGAATGATAGGAAAAAATTTCAAAAATACAGTTTTTTTCGCGAATTTTAGTAAAACAAATATATATAGTAAATATTACAATCATTCTACTGGCAACTACCTATGTACAGAGGGTTATGAAAGTGAAGCAAAATGCATCCCACGCTTTTAACTCTAATTTGAATTACTCTATTTGTATCTTAAGTTTTGTTATAATTCTGTTCTGAGGTAGTTGACTATGACTGATCGTTCGATTTGCTATTACTTCATTATAGGTCTCTTTGTCATTAAAATTTATTTTCTACTTTTTAGTTCGATTAGCAAAAAAGCGTGTTTTTTAGTTTTTTTTTTTAACTATTTTTTATTGTGAATGAAAATTATTGTTATCATTGCAGTCAGTGAATTAATGATTCGATATATTCGTGTTATATTTAATTTCTTTCTTATCGACTGTGAGTCTAAAGCTATGCATTTATGGGCCGTGATAAAGAAGTAATCGGGATGAAGAACTTATTTCGTGGAGGGAGTCTGAGAAACAGCTACCCCACTCCATTGGCCAGTTTTTTTCGATTTTCGTGGTGTGGTGCACTATGAATTCCTTCCACCTGGCCAAACTGTTAATAAAGAATATTATTTCAGCGTTATGCGTCGTTTACGTGAAGCAATTCGTCTTAAAATACCAGAATTATGGGCCAACAACTCTTGGTTTTTGCATCACGATAATGCACCGTCTCACACTGCACTCGTTCTTCGTGACCATTTCGCCAAAAATTCCACGCATATCGTTCCGCAACCACCGTATTCGCTTGATTTGGCTCCGTGTGACTTCTGGCTATTCCCAAAACTCAAGAGACCACTCCGGGGAACGCGTTTCGAGTCGATTGAGGAGATAAAAGCTGAATCGAGGAAGGTGCTGATGGCTATATGGACTATTTGGCATGTTTCGGTAATTGGAAAAATCGTTGGCATACGTGTATTTCATCGAGAGGGGATTATTTTGAAGGGGATGAAATTGATTTACAAGAATAAATAAAGATTTTTCATTTTACAACCAAATTCACCTTACTTTTTGCCCACAGGTAAAAAAAGAAAATATTAATCCTGGCAATCCTAATAAGGATAATGGACAACTTTTATCAAATTATTGCATTGTCATCGGTCCTTGATAAGTGTGCAAAATTCCAAGTCGATCAGATTTTTAGAAGCCAGTGAAAATTAAGCTCAAAGATTCCGTTACATACATATATACATACATACATACATACATGCATACATACATACATACATACATACATACAACCCGACCTAATAAAAGTGTGTTAAAAAAGTGCAGCCATAGTTTAAAAATACCGAATTCAAAGTGGTGGAAGCAGTTTATACAAAATAAATAGTAGTAACAAAAACCCGGGCCGCTTGGTTGTGTCGTTATTTAAGTTATTTTGTGTATTAAGAGAGCAGGCAAAATACGAGTAAAAAGGCAATTACAGGATGACTTTTCACCTTGGATTTTTTGCATATTCTCTTTTAAAGAAGTCTTCGAAAATTGTCGCGCATTTACACGATGACTCTTTTTTGTGGCTTTCCTTGCGTGTTTTTCACATTTAAGCGGACAATTTTTCGTTGGTCATTCAATTAAATATTGGTGCACTTGAAAAAAATACGAAAATGTGATTACGATGAAGGCGAAATGTCAAAGTAACCCCTCGATTTTGCTGACCGTGCGTGCATGCCTACCCCCTTGACACTTTTTGCCACGAAGCTCGACACGCATCACTTGGTAAATCGCACACGCACTCTGGGTAAATCGTGTAAATTGACTCTAACTCATTGTGAACAGATTTTTAGAGGTCCGCCCAAAATCAGACGGCTCTCAGCGAATTTGAAAGAATTAGCTTATTGGCTGAGGACACATGGGTCATGACAGCGGTTTGTTTACGAAAAAAAACTGATATTGGGTAGGCGACACACGAAAAACGCAGTCCTCGTTTGCTTAACTCATTGCTGCGTTGCCGTCTGAACAACCACTGATTGGACGAGTGTGTGAAATGATCTGGCAGAATTGCTGCCGAATTGCCTATGACGACACAGATATTCCCACAGTTTTGTTTCGGATGGCCAAACCTTGTAATCTGTCTCTGCAAAAATACGGACGTAATAGACAGACTTTTAGCGATTGGTCGTGGACTTTATTTATAACCATTGGATAGCTGGTAGGGAACACAGTGTCCTATATTTAAATGAAATATTCATGGCGATTATTGGAAATCTTTGAATCAACCATCCTCCCTTTCTATTCAGCATTAATAACAGCCGCTTGTGTAATATTAAATACCAGTTTTTATAGCGAGCGGAATATCTGCCATTTGTACCTTAGGTCTGCATACTACTTATAAATACATGATCCTTTCCAGGCAAATTGTAAAAAATGTGGAACGGAAATATTGAATATTGGACACAAAAATGTTGACTCCCTTGCAAAAGCCCAACGTTACCTTCACCGCGTTGCAATGGAGTACCTACACACTTTTCTAAAAATTCTTTATCTCAATATGACTCATATACGGACATAAATATATATATATACAAATACATATATATTTGTTCTGTTTGCAAGCCAAAATGGTTTGAAAATAGGACTTTCAGAAATATCTGGACTCAGCGCCATGTAAAGTGCATATTTTGTAAAACCATATCTCTTCTCGCAACCAATACTCGTAAGTTTAGGTTAGGTAGTCTGAATATATAAGTATATATATTTGATCCTCTTATTCCTGTATGGAACATGGGTCCTTTTGTCTGGATATGAGTTAGATCTATTTTTGAAAATTGGAACCAACGTTCTCTCTTGATTCCGAATGGTAGTCACGCATCAATCCATTCGGCTGATTATTACTGGGCCTATAATTTGAGAATGATATTAGAAAGTTCAGTACTACACTATAATTATTATCATGGAAGTTCTGCGCTGATGGGCTTTAGTTGTCAGTGTGAACATTCCAATTTTTTCTGGATGTCGTTCTTTTATTCTGCAATTGGAAAACATCACTACAGCAGGGCTCTGTTATAATTTGACAAACCGCAGTTTAACGCTCTCACGTCCATCCATAATTGGGTAAATGTATAGTACAGGGTGGCTACATTACAGGAATTTTGCTACATTAAAAAACTCAAATAACTTTTTTTTTAGTGTATGGAATTCATTTTTTTTTTTTCAAGTTGAAGGTCATTAAATTTTATTAAATGTAGCTTAACTAGTTTTAAAAATAATTGAATTTAAATGCTCGTTGACACAAGTGCGGCATCTTAGTAAAAAGTTGTTCATTGCTGCTTTGAGAGTTGCGACAGGAATAGCCGCAATTGTTGCCCGAATGGATTGTTTTAGTTCATCCAAATTTGTTGGCTTTGTTTTATAAACTTCTTGTTTACATAAACCCCACAAGAAAAAGTCAGGTGCAGTAAGGTCAGGCGACCTTGGGGGCCAACGAAATTCGGAGTTTCTTGAAATCAGTTTATTGGGAAATTTTCGTCGCAACTCTGTCATAACAGTCTGGGCTATGTGAGACGTTGCCCCATCTTGTTGAAACCACACAGAGTTGAAAGGAATTCTCTTTCGGCGTAGTTCTGGATAGAAAAATTCTTTCAGCATTTTCAAATAACGGTCTCCAGTAACCATAATGGTGTGAAAATAAGGCCCGACAATACAGCGTGAAGAAACCGCACACCACACTGACACGCGAAGAGGATGCAATTCCGTCTCGTGGAGTATCTGTGGGTTAGAAGTACTCCATAATCGACAATTTTGTTTGTTCACATTGCCGTTTAAATCGAAATGGGCCTCATCAGACATGAAAAGGCAGTTTAACATGTTTTGGTCTTCTTCCACCATTTGCAGGATCTTCTGGCAAAATTCCAAGCGAATCGGCAAGTCTGCTGCATTCAGTTTGTTAACCATTTGAATTTTGTAGGGAAATAAGTCTAAATCTTTGTGCATTATTGTTTGCAAAGACTGTCGGCTGACACCAAGTTGAGCAGATAAGCTTCTTGTTGAAACCCTTGGATTGCTTTGTATAGCTGCAGCTACAGCAGCGATCGTTTCCTCCGTCCGAACTGGTGGGTTTCGATGATAAGGCCTTCTTGCGACTGTTCCTTGCTCAGCAAAATTATTCACCAGTCTCATTATGGTCCATCTGCTCGGGGGATCGCCGCCAAACATCCGCCTGTACTCTCTCTGTACCAAAACTACGGACTCCAAATTCTAGTTTGCGTGTGCCAGTTATCCATTTTAATAAATTTTAAAGATCAATCTGCAAATTAAAACAAAAATGGAACAGATAACTTAAAAAGAAAAAAAGTTATTCAATTTTTTTTGGTAGCGGCTTTCATCAGCCACCCTGTACATGATTGCAATTATTATGGTCCATAAGGATCTTTACCAATCTGATGACAGATTTAAAAAATTTAAAAAAGGTGCTGGGCGAAATTTAAAAATTTAGAAATCTGAAAAGTACAATCACTAAAACACAAATAGAGTGAGTGACATAATGATAAGGACAACACATGTCAAAAAAAATTACAGTGGCGATCAGAGCTGGTAAAATGTTTGCCACATTCATGCATTTTTATTGCTATAGAGTCATTTTTCAAAACAATGCTATCGAATGTTCAAATGAAATATTCAATTTGCCGTATTTTGTTGACCTAAGCTCATATCCAACAGTAGAGATTATATTTCAGCAAGACAGGGACCCGAAACATACCATGAAAATTATTGAAGAGTGGTTAAAAAATCAGAACTTTCAGCTTTTAGAATGGCCAGCACAAAGTCCTGATTTAAACTCGATTGAAAATTTATGAGCTATTCTAAAGAAAGGGCCAGCATCTTACGAAATCATCTAAAGGACATCAACGCTATGGTCAAGAGTTCAGAAGGAATTGACAAGGCATATAAATAGTGTCATTATGACTAAAGGTCTGTGGACAAAATCTTAATATTAAGTTTCATGTTATAAAAGTTATCGCCGAACACAATTGGCTAAAGAATTTTTTGTTATTTTCGTAATGTTTTTTTTACTTTTAAATATTTTGCAAACTTGAAGTAATACGTTTTATTTCTTAATAAATTGCAAGTTTGAAAAAACCCAAAAACCTCGTGCTCTACTCGAATTTGCTACTATTTTTTATTTCGCAATCGGAAACAGAGATGCTAATTGTCTTCTATAGGGACATCGCCGTACAAAATGACACAGTTGCTTATTTGGAAAATGGAAAATGAATGTAAGCTAGTTTTAATTTCAGTAGAAGCGTACTAGTCGATTTCCCTGCAGGGATGTAACGCATAACATACGTTTATATGTTTACGTACGAGTTGATTTATTTAGTTGCATGCATATTCGGCTTGTTTGTACTGTGTCACGTGCCAAGCCAACGTGACACCTGGCGTACGTAATCAAATATGCTTGCTAATCCAACCAAATCTTCATACTCATAGGCCGACTCATCTCCAGGCACGCCCATCCCATTTACTTACTTCACTCCCAGCAAGCGCGCTCACACGCTGCGATTTTTACTTATTTGACGTACCCACTCGTTTATAGCAAATAATATAGCATCTTCCACATCTTTGTGTGCATAGCGTCGCTTGCATCCTGTTCATCCTGTTCATCCTGTTGATCCGTTGCTTTATCTGTATGTTCGCTGTCTTCTTTAGAGGCAGATTTCTCTGCAGTTGATTGTATTGGTTTGGTGTATTCTTCAATGAAATTCAGTTATTTACTTTATTTTGATTTCCATGCATTTGGGAAGGTGCAGTGATTCAAGTTATGGAGGGTGGCATTATATCCAGCCAGGATGTAGAAATACTTTTATTCTTTTAGATCGAAATCTTCATGCTGCACTTGATTATTATGTAATTTCCCGGAATTCACAAGCGAACACATTCTTTATATTCTATTATGATTAGGTTTGTATTTGATTTCTGTATTAGGCATCTGCACGTGAAGCCTTATCCCTCTTTTCACGGCTGAACGATTTGCTATTATTTGTGAAAGGATCCAATCCATGTGATTGAAAGCGATTTCAGGTTATTGAGCTAAGTCTTTATATATTGGTGTTATAAAAACCGGCACCGCTGGGTAGTGAAGTCATGTGATAGGCATACCTGAGCTGTAATTCCATTAGGTTAGTGTGGCGAGCTTTGCCTTAAACATTCTGAAGGCGCATCTGAAATGCCTAAGAGGGAAAATATTCAGTGGTTATATGAAATATTGTGACTTTAAAAGATATACTTGTACTTTTGAATTCCTTTCGCTTTGCTGATGTTATATACATACATACATACACATGAGGTCATTAAAATAGGTACCGCCCAACGTTCATCCAGAAAATGCAAGTTTTTTAAATTAATATTCCATTCTAAGTGGTTTTTATTTCACAGATTAATAAAAAAAATATGACATATGAAAATATGATAATTCAAGGCACTCAAACTAGTAACAATAGGAGCAAAAAGGAAATATTTAAGTGGTCATGGAAGTAGGTAGGAAACAGAAATAGATGCGATACAAGAAGAACTTAGTGATTTTATTTAAAATGCTGTTTAATCACTGTGCCCACCATAGTTGTCAATGACTTTTTACATTCGATTTGACATAGAATTGTTAATCCTACGGCAAATCCTTCCAAGGTTTTCAATGACCGAAGTGGTATATTCTCCGCAGCAAATGGTAGCATCACTTCTTGAAGTATGTCCTTGCAAATAAATTTGTCCATCTTATTGGTTATGAGGTGTATAGGTCCTACACTCCATCCAAAAGAAGCATCCCCAAATCGTTATGTTGGCTGGTTTCTTGTGAACCTCGGTGAGATTTCTCACCCTCCTCGTCCTTTGGGACGACTGACATTTCACCCAGCATCATTTTCAAATAAATTTATTTTTGCTTCATCCTTGGTCTACACCGTGACTTGTTCTCTTGAACAATTTCCTCTTCCTTTAATTTGCTTGTTTTAATAGAGGCTCTTTGTGAGCGATTCTGCCTGGTAGGCTCATGTTGTGCAATCGATGCCGCACAGTTCTCGCTGATACTACGTTGTTGATTTCAGTTGCAATGGCCTTAGGTGACTAAAAAGGATACGTCTTGGTAAGAGCGCACTCTTAGCAGTAGTGCAAATCGTTTTCTTTTTGCCACCACGTCGTTCTGTGGATTTTTGGTGCTTAAGGACATTCGCAACAAAATTTTTGGACCGTCCAAAAAACTCAGCGATAAATTTATACGATTCTTTTTGTTTTCGAAGATTGACAACAGGTCTCCGCTCCTCAATGACCCACCCTTGGAAGCAATTTATATGAATTATTATTCATTAAATGAACTACCTATTTTGCTTATTACGTAAAACTCAATATTGTTCACTTATTTAGTGGCCACTCAAAATTACATTTTATGAAAATATTAAATCTGGGCAACCAATAACGGGTCATTTCAATAATAACTTTAAATATTTTTGAGCGGCACTAGGAAATCGATAGATAATAGCGTACCTACTTTAATGTGTATGTGTATGTAGTTGAAGCTCTGTCTTTCTCGAAGCTTCAGGTGCTTACTGTGCATACTTTTTTTGCCTTTTTTATTATAGTTTGTCTCAAAAAAAATTTGAAGTAATACATATTCTGATCGATTTTTGGCCTCTATTCAACTAGTGAATATATTATCAATATTAGAGACTAGTCCAAATTTGTCGCGGATAGTACTAGTTGTGCACTAGACACATTTCTCTCTAGTTTCGGGCTTTCCTTTAGGTCTTTTTCTGCTGCACACATACACACCTACATATGCGTTTGGAATCGCACGAAATTATCATTACACCTCAACCTCCGGCGGCCATCGCCTGCGTTTTCCACATCACCCCACTGCGTGTACGTTTTTATTTATTCGAACAACTTAATTTTAGCACATTGGAAACATCAATATGAGTCGCTATATTTCTTTTTACTTAAAATGATTTCTCTTGTTCGTACGGAATTCAGTTAGAAGTTATTTATAATTTTGCTCACCGAAACACCAGCTAACTGAAAAAATCTGTTCATTATCAAAATCCTGGCATTGCGGGTGTGGATAGGAAATGTAAATAATACAAATTTATATACGCTGGTGCTGGCCTAATCGGGCCCTGCTAAAATATATAAATATGTGTATTTGTCATAAAAAACCACAAAAAATAAATTCGTACCAACACACAGTGGACCGAAACTATGAAGCTGTGCACAAAAGTCGTAGGATTATTATTATTAACGTTCGCTCTTTTTTAAATCTTGAAGTTGATTTTAGGAAAATCAAAATGGCCGATCTAATATGATCAAGTTGTGTATTTAGGGGGCATTGGGGATCGCTTTCATTCTATATAAAGAATTCGCAAATAAAGAAGAAGAGATCGTTGGCTATGAAAATTAAGTCGATTTTATAAAAATAAAAATGACCAGGCCTCAAAATTCGCGTTCTTTTTGACAAGCTTTTTTTCGTAAACCCATTTTCCTCCATATAAAAATATCGTACAATCGTTTTTCTAATAATTCTGAAAAGTTTGAAATTTTAATGCCATTTTGCGTAATTTTATAAATTTTATACAAAGTTTGAAATTTTGCATTTTATGAATTTGTTGTGATATCAACAATGTTTTTTATCAAAGCACCATATTAAAGCAAGGATTTTTCAGCGCAGATCTAATCCTAATTTTTATATTAAATTCCATTTCTATTCTATTTTCCTCAGAAGTTTTACCGAAATAAAGTATACAAATGCGGTATAAAGTATACAAAAATCTAATTTAAATGCTCACTAAAATTTAGATGTGAAAATTGCGCTATGAATGAACTTTTAAATGGCCGCTGAGCCACTGTGCAGTGAAGTACTTTGCAGAGTTAAATATTTTTTTTCAAATTTCATTTTGCTACTAATAATTATCCTTTGACTATCAGCCTTTTCTTGTACATTTTTTATTTCGCATGCTTTCGCATATTTTTTGTTCTTCTTTACAAGTTCCCCTCGAGATATTCTAGCGCGCTAAAATGCCAATACAATTTGTGTTGTGCGAATATTTTTAAACGATACTCGTAATGAGCCAAAAATAAAATCCTTGCCACATCCAAACCATCCATTCCGAGTTATTTGCTCAGCAGATCACTCGGCATTCACTTTGAGAAGCGAAGGCGGCATGCACACGAATACAATCTCAGGATGTTGAGGGGAACAAGGAACGATGCCAGTTCGATTGTACGAATCGTGTAGAGATGGATACATCTACCGCTACATCTGTTTCCAGCAGTGATACCATCAATTTAAGACCAAAGATATTTACATATATGTACATTTGCAAACATACATACACACAAACGCACATACATATATACATATGTACAATAAGTATTAATTGTAATTTCTTTAATTCGAAATTATGCTAAGAATACGAGCACAATTTCTTTTCATTATTTCTCCCTATTGCCACCCCAAATGGACAATGCCAGACTTCATTGCGTTTTCAATTTAAAAATACAATATTTACCGATTTATTTTGAGAATTCAACGGCATATACTACCTACTACACAATGCAAACTGCCGGCGAAAACGGCATCAGAATTTTTGTTGTCTGCAATAAATGGCAGAGTGAGCGCACGATCGGCGCGTTCAGCAAACGGAATCGCAGGAAGCGAATTAGTTCGTTGTTCGTCAATAACAATATTACTTACATACATACATATGTATATACTTAGTATGTTGGAGGTGCCTGTCGGTATTTAATTGGTCAGATTCGAGTACTCTGATCCCAAACCGCTGAGTGATGAGTGCGTCTCGCACGTGCAACTTGTGATTGGTGACGACCAGCGACGGCTGGCATAAAATTTGTGATCTTTGTGTCCTAGAGTTCGGCATTTTGTTAAAGAAAAATGTAGGAGTTGCGCTGTTAAATTGTATTGTATGAATTTTAAATAGATGCATTTTTTTATGACAACACATCTTTGACGCGCGCCACATTCAACACCATCGATTTTTAATTTTTCCGCTTCATTTCGCTTCTATTTAGATCTGTGCTACGATACGTTATAGTACTTTCAGTATGCGGCCTAAATATGAGTGAGTGTTCCAATAAAATTACAATACAAAATTACAATCCTACAAATAAGAAAAAATTAAACGAAATAAAAAATATTCTATTGTTGCAGCACAAAAAACAAATCTAAAATGCAAATTAATTCAAAGAAACGTTAAACCCCTTATATTCAGTATTTTGCTGTAGCATCAGCTGTAAGCAATTAAGTCTTTTAATTCGTTTGTTTCGTGAAGTTTTCTTTTAAGCGGTGTCGTACCACTGGATAATAAAAACAGCCAGCGGCTATTCTACAAAGTGGTGAGATCACACTTTTTCTCTTTAATGCAATATTCTCTTAGTGATTTCGAAATTAGTGTCTTTAATTTACTTATACTTAATAATAATGCCTTTATTTATGGTGTGAACGGGCCTATCAAATATCTTTGAACCTTTCATTTCGTTCTCTTATTTTCAACAAAAGCCCTATTTTTTCAAAATGACTTGCGGTCTTGAACTAACTTAGAGATATGGCAAACTAGACAGTCAAGACAATATACAGCTAGAATAGGCGAATCCTTCGTAATACTCAGCTAAATAGTTGTTGTACCATTCATAAGAGAGCAGAAAGTGATCGTTTTCCCATTTATTAGAAATTGAGCTCACAATACTTGCCTCGATCATGAAAAATTATGCGCCTTATCCAAATCCTTGCATTCCTGTTCGCAAAGCCGTTTATTCTAATCATATTTTGGTGGATTTTTCATACATTGATTCCAAAGTAATATTTATATTTACATATATTAATTCAAAAGTAATAGTCTCTTTAACCAGTAAAAGTTTTTTTTGCATTTAGTATTAATTAGTACAGAAATATTCCACCTTTAAAATACCCTTCTTTAGTGCGTTCATGACTGACTTTTGCAGGCACAAACCTTCCGCCTTTGCAATTCTAAATCCTTTAGAAAGTTTAGTAATTAAATGCTCTCAAAAAGTTGCATACATTTTGACACAAACTTGCCTTTTCTTTGAGTTCGAAAGCTCGGGTCCTAAGGCGCCATGTATTCCACACGTCACGCAGGAAATTTTTTCCTTGAAATCTTCGCACCGATTGTCCACTAGTAGCTCATAATTTTTGTATACATTTGCCATTTCACCGCAAACGATATAATTAGAAAAAATAAGTATGTTTATTATTCGAATAGAGACAGGCAGACAGACATTGAATTGGTTTGGTTTGGTTGGTACATATCTGTCTAAAGGTGGTTTTAGACGCGATCTGGTTGGTATTTATTTTGGGGTTACCTCTAAAATTAAAACTGAAATGGCTGCTATGCGATCACAACAAACGGATGGTATTTGTTGTTGGCTGGCAACAATAATACAGCGCGGCAATAAATAGAAGTCGAAGAAGAGGAAGAAGGCAGAACCTCTACAGTATCACCACCAGCGCCATCAGCTGTAGGAACAGCCAGAAGAGGATCGGCAGCACCACAAGCACCAACGGCACCAACAGCAGCAGCCACCACAGGCATCAGGCAACACTCTGTGGCAACCATCAGTAGCATTGCAAGACGGAGGCACGATCGACGGGCGGATCGCTGTGAGTTGGCGAAGATCGTGAGCGCGAGTGAAATTTCTTTTTTTAAAATAGCTTATTCGAAAAAACGGTTTATTTATAATTTTTCACTTGATTTCTGACGATATGCGATTTTCCCTGCTCAGTGCTCGGTGGAAAAATGTTTTCGAAACAATGATTTTTCAATATTACTGCGTGATTTCTTAAAAATAACCGCTAAATTTATTTTGGATCGATGTAGCTACCTAAGTTCCCCATTTGCTTCGCTGCGTTCAGTTGTGGATACAGGAGTGAGTGTTTGAGTGTTGTCAAGATCGCAGATCGCGCTGGAAAAAATAATCGCAAAAAGAATTGTGAAAATTACAAAACAGCTCTTTGGGCTAAGTGAGTGATGTGTAGTGAACGTCACTGAAAATGAAAAAGTTAAGAAATGTAATTGTTTATTTATGTGAATTTAAAAATACCAATGAAGGACATGTGTTTCCGTTGACGTCCGGCTGAGTTCGCAAGCATAGCGCAGTGCGTGAGAGTGTCGTCAGCTGATGCAGCAGGCTACTCGATTTTGTCTCACAGAGTTAGAGAGTTTGCAAACGATAAAAGTTGTTATCAGTGAAAGTGCATAAGAGCACCCTTGGCCTTTTTCGCTCCATCTGTTATTTTTATTTCTTTGGCTTAGTTGAGAATGTCAACAAATAAATGTGCGAAAAGAGGTGGTGCCGACACAGTGATAAACGACCAGTGTACACATATGCGCGGTGCGTGCAAGTGTGGGTGCGTCGAAAATAAATTCAAACGTGCAGAAAAGAGAGGAGAGCGAGAGAGTGAGAATGGAATATGGCGCGCATTCGTAAAAATTCAAAAATAAGAATGTCCTACTCATTCAAACAAAAAAGAAAATTCTTGGAAAATTTCCCATGCAAAGCGACATCTGCTGTTGAAAACGATTGCTTGGAAGATCGCCTGTTGGTATTGAAAATCTTTACGCAACTACGGTGTGATTCCTTTGCGTCAGGTGGCGTTTTTGTGTTGAATTGAAAATAAGTTTCCCTGTTGGGCAGTCAGATGGCGCGAAGAGCGCGAAAATAAAAAAATTAAATGTATAAAACTTGAGCTGAATAAAAATCAAAATGAAAATGAAGTTCGAAGATATTTAATAAATAAATGTTTACCAGTAAATTGACCAAAAATCTGGCAATGAATTTGAACTTAAAGGAGGTGCTTGAATGGTGAGTAATCAAATGCATCACGCAATTTTACTACATAGAAAGAGCTCTGAAACAGTTTTTTTATTTATGTTTAAATCTGGTTTATCTTCATATAAGGGCGCAAAATGAATAATCAAATATGTGATTTGAATAACTGTTTTATGAATCATTTAAAAATGATTTTAAGTGATGGAAAATATTATTTTGACTTTTACGCGATCCATTGCTTGTCTGTTTGTGTACTGCAGCTGTCTACTTCACAAGTGCCAATATGACTGGCGTACGACACCATTTGCGAAAGTTATAAATCTTCCGATAGGGTGATTAATTTTGCGCCACCTTCTATTTGTCAAATTGATAATCTCAAGCGTTGGGTACTAAAACTCTGCAGCTTCTCGTCTCCAGTGCTGCTTAAAATTTGTTTCTGCCTAATTACTTCCAAAATTTGAGAGATATTAGTTGAGATATGCTCTTATGTAAATATGTATGTACGTCTAAATGCTTATTGTGTCATCTCAAGAGTTGCGAAGAAAGCGCAGCGATTGAATTATTTCAAAATATTACAAAATAAAATTAATAATTGGCGCCTACACCCTTTTTGGGTGGTTAGCCGAGTTTCTCCTCCTATTTGTGGTGTGCGTCTTGATGTTGTTCCACAAATGGAGGGACTTACAGTTTTAAGCCAACTCCGAACGGCAAATGGTTATGCTTTTCCATGTCAGAAATACACTCGGAGGTTTGCCATTGCCTGTCGAGGGGCGACTCGTTGCTTCGTATCTCTTCTGCAAAACCACCGCCCATGAATTCTTTAAGCACATATACAGGATGATCCATCTATCGTTTGGAATTTAATTCGGCTATAATAAAACGCATGAGTATTTTTTATTTTCTTTTTTGGAAAGATAAACCCTTTTTATTAAACATGCAACACAATTTCATTCAAATAGCTTCCGGGCAGAGTTTACATTAGCCCATTTCGTAATTCCAATACTTCAGTACATTTTTAGGATTTCATTAATGGCGTCCCTACTTTATGTTTCCGCTCATGAATCGTTCTGGATGGTTGGCATTTAACCTTAACGGTTTTTTATTATCCAATAAAATAAACTAAGGGTATTCTCTACGCAACTTTAAAAGAAACAAAAATAAACAGCTGGAACAGGGTCCCAACTGTCTTCTTACACTTCGTTGCAAGAAAATATGTAACGGTATATATTTTGCAATTGTTGCAAATATTTTCTTGCAGAGTTTTGTTGTTGTGCCACAGCAAATGGTTTCAATGGCCTTGTGTGCGTTATTCAGCTCCGAAAGAGGTCTAACTCGACGACTTCTATTATTTTATAGACATTTTAGATGACTGATACTCCACAGAATCTTTGATAAATTTTCCAAATTAGCGGAATTGAAATGATGAAACCTAACTTGCGTCTGGTAAGCAGTGCACTACGAGCGTTGATAGGGTCCCTAAGCACAGAGACATTCCTGTAAATGACCTGACCTTGAACTAGCCAATTCGGCCCACTGTGTGGACATATTTTTATCCTCGAGCAAGCTCGTGGCCGCCGTAGCCGAATGGGTTGGTGCGTGATTACCATTCGGAATTCACAGAGAGAACGTTGGTTCGGATCTCGGTGAGACACCAAAATTAAGAAAAACATTTTTCTTATAGCGGTCGCCCCTCGGCAGGCAATGGCAAACCTCCGAGTGTATTTCCGCCATGAAAAAGCTCCTCATAAAAATATCTGCCGTTCGGAGTCGGCTTGAAACTGTAGGTCCCTCCATTTGTGGAATAACATTAAGACGCACACCACAAATAGGAGGAGGAGCTCGGCCAAACACCCAAAACGGGTGTACGTGCCAATTATATTATATATAAATATATGTATATACCTATATACGTACGCCTTCCTCTACTGGCTCCGAGTGTAGTCAAGTTTTAATAATAATAAGGGAACTATTCCTCAAGACTTCATACAACAACAACTTGACAGAACTTGAAACCAATTTCCCCTGCCCCAGTATGATTACTCATTTTTTACGCCTGTGCCGCCCCTCAACTACAACATTTTTTGGTCTATTGCCAAAAATTTAAATTGACTACATATATTGTGTACAAAAACAATTAAGATCGAATGACTCAAGCAGTGACAGCAAACGTTGCTGAGTAAGTGGACCGCCACTCAGTTCGAGATGATCGGCAGAATAGCGTTGCGTAAATCTTGTTGTTTTCCTGAAAGCTTGAAGATCACTGAATCATGGGTTGAGAATTGTGTGTGGCTCGTCTGAGGCAGGAAACTTAAAAGAATATCGAAACAATTCACGTAAATGTCACACAAAAATTTACATCAACAATTTTAAAATTTTTCAAAACTTGAGAATACATAAAATTCATTTGGAAAGAGGTCATTGCGGCTGTTGCAAAATATCGAAGGCTGCAAACAGAAATCGGAAATGTAAGAAAGTGCCAATGTGAAAAATTAAAAAAATTAGACACCTTACATATGATTTTAGAAAGAAAAAAATGTCGTACGTAATTGTTTCTTAACTTCGTCTAGCTTAGACACAAACACACACATGTACATACATACTCGTATGTGTATATTTGTAAGTTTGCATGCAGCAAATGTAAGCATCAAAATTGTTCTTAGTTAATGAGACAGCAGCCATCTCATGATTGACTGTGTGAATGGATGATTGATGCTCTGATTGATTGTCTGTCAAAACAGTCCATTTCATTTCCAAGGCATCTTAATAAGGCGGGGGCATAAAACCATTTGATTTGTTTCATTTCTAGGCTGTTACAATTTTGGAGATGACACATAAACACATACACATGTAGCTCATTTTGACATGGAGAATGCCACATTGATAACCTGGAGCTTCTATCCTTGAAAGGTGTTTAGGACAAGCTTTTCGTCTAATTTGTGGTATGTGGTGTTTGTATGTATCTGTATACGTACATATATGCTTATGTATTTGTATATACATATATCTGTATCTGTAAAAATGCCTAACGTGAACAATTTTGTAGTGCCAAAAACCTCTAAGAAAAATTCGAATACTTTTATATGCCACATGCGTCGCTTTGGTCGTTGAAGAGAAATGCCAAATTTCGTTAACATTTATGGCACTCCGGAATTTGGTTAACAGTTTTTTTTTGAAAAATGAAAAGCTGTGCGTTCCAAAACAATTACATGCCCATTGTTCTTAAGAAGCATCGTTGGGAAAATGACTGCGTTGCCAAGATGAGTGCTTTTCTAAGAGATTTACATCGCATCAAGTCTTTTATTTTATTAACGGATTTCAATTCTTAGCCTACCTATTTAGAATCACTCCACACAAGGTATATGTGCGAGTCAAAACGTGATGAATAATTATTTTAATTTTTTAGTTTCGATAATACCATAACCAAGCACAAAATGAAGCTTTAACACCGTTAACAATGCCAGCATGTAAATCCAACGGAGAACCAATCTTGCCAAAAAGCGCTACTTTGTATTAAGTAGGAAATGGAGTAGTGAAATCCTCTGTCGACGAACAAAACTAGCACTCAACAAGACTTTCATCAAGCCGGTTGCAACGTACCTTGGACCTTTGCATGTAAGCGACAGCGAGTATCACAGGCGATGGAACGATGAGCTGTATGAGCTTTACGACGACATAGACATAGCGCAGCGAATAAAGATCCAGCGGCTACGCTGGATTTGTCATATTGTCCGAATGGATATAAACGCTCCGGCTCTGAAAGTATTCGATGCGGTATCGGCTAGTGCTAGCAGAGAAAGAGGAAGACCTCCTCTGCGGTGGAAAGATCAGGTGGAGAAGGACTTGGCTTCATTTGGTGTGTCCACCTGGCGCCGGTTAGCACGAGAAAGGTTAAACTCGAGCAAAATCACGTAAGCGGTTATTGCGCCAATTAAAAGGAAGAAAAACCGCAAAATTAGTTTGTGCATTTTAATTGCAATCAGCAAACATTTCTCGACGAATCAGTTCAACTGTTCCAGCACACTTGTGTTTCCGCTATCATTGACTGATCTTAAAAAAAGTGAAGCCATGACATTTACTGCAAAAAAGTCGCTAAAAATGAAAAGAACGAAATAAACAGGTATTGAAGGTATTGTTTGTGTAGCTTTTCAATACATGTCTGACATATTTTTTTCCAATTTTTTTGAAAACAACTTAGGCCGGGGGTGAACTCTTGGTAGACCATAAAATGTCTCGACTTAATTTTGCAAGTCCATTGAGAGCCTTTTTTGGTTTGGTGTACTCTTAGACAATACTAACAGCTAACGACTGATTTCCTTTGTTGCATAGTGTTATAGGCGCTTGACAACTGCAACGGGGCCATGAGCTAGCTACAGGAAAAATTTATAAGACTGCGAAAACAAGTTTTCGAGAAAACAGCAGTTAAAGTTTAAACTTCTAAAACCCCTTGTAACTTTTTTAAATATTAATATTTTTCAATCCGGTTTGGCTTATTTTCTTCAGCATAGATCACAGTATCAATAAAATCACAGAAGCAGTGAAAAACATTTTTTTATATATAAATAAATAAGAAAAAGTTAATGCAAATCGCAGAAATCGTTTTAAAAAATAAGTTAGCTTTTGTACCGACATTCATGCCAAAAAAAACTTATAAGACCCGGTGAAAAAAATTGTTCGAAGTACTGAATACGATTCTGGTGTCAAATTTTAAAAATTTTAAATGGCATATCCAAGATGGCGCTCCAAACATAGAAAAAATAATTAAAGTTTTCCAAATAGCAACAATAACTATAAATAAGTGACACATGTTTGTAAATGTTTTTAAGGCCACTGACTACGAATACGAGTATGATGTCAAATTGACAATTTTACAGTTGACAGCTGCGTTACGTCTCCTTATTCTTCTTCGTGGCTTTTCTGTTACTACGTTTATGTAATCATTTCTGTTAGTCTTTTGTTCACAAAATAGTGAAAAATGAGTGTTGACGAGGAGTTTAGTGCCGTTTACAGTAAATATTTTCCTAAAAACTATGAAGACGATGATGTCAGTTCGAATAGCGATGATGATGGTGAACTATATTTGACTCATTCAGAAGATGATATGGATGATATGATATAGATTGATACTGTTGATGAAGAGGAACAGGAGCTGGTAACCAAATTTCTCTCTAACAATTGTTGTACTAACAAATGCCAAACAATTGTACCACGAAAAATGATCGAGAGTACGCGAAACAACTGTTTAGAGTTATCAAAAAATGAGCTCGATTTATTAATACTAAGTCATATCCATCAAATTTTAAAAACATGTCCAACATATTGGATCCGCCATTTTGATTTTAAATAATCTCACTTCATATTCATATTCAGCGACCTCGCAAACCCCCGAATAACAGTTTTTAAATATTTTAATTAACTTTTGATGTTGAAACAATACCACAATTCGTGACAAAAATTTTGACAAATCCTTAAAAAGTTATGAATACATTTTTCGTAACAAATTTTTTGAAAACAGACTTCAGTATCGTATTCATTACACCTCAGACTGTCCAGGACTGGTTCAGTTTTTAATTTGCACAAATTATTGTCTTCGTTATTCTAATTTGTATCATTACAAAAAAATCAGTCTTTTCCGTATTTGTAATTTTCTTTTTTTTTACTTTTAACAAACTTTTAAACAAATTATGACTTTCTGGTTTTCACCATTTTAAAGAGCCTTTCACACACTATTCCAATCAACAAAAAAATAAAAAATGATTTTTTGACACGTAAGGTACCTTTTCATAGATCAGGTCACATATATATATTTTATATCCAGCATATGTCCGCCGCAGCTATGAGTTACATGGGCCATTCGATCAGTACAATAAATCGATTGCTTAGCGCAAGTTTCGCCAAGTTTCCGTTGGAACCAAATATCGTTGATGTTTAGCGGATTAATTTTTAGAAACAAATATTCAGTCAGCATACCTCGAAAGCGCTCGCCATTCATCAAAACGGCAGCTCCTTCCTCATTCAAGGGCAGGTGATGCCGCCAGCGTGTAAACCGCACGTAAAATGAGGAGCTCTATGAACTTCGCAAACAGATTTTTTTCAAAGTAAATTTCCACAATTTGGAAGCGTTAAACGAATCATGACGACTTGCCAAACCTTACTAAACAGAAAGGGCAACATAGTTTGCTATTCTCAGCTATAGTTATCGATATCGATAGTTCTCATGCAGCTAAAAAAACACCCGATATAAGCAATTGAAAAGACACGTAAGTGTGCGTGTATATATTCTACATACCCGCATTCAAAATTATTCACTTATAGACGTCCAAGCAACAGAAAAACCAGCAGCTCAAATTGCCCAGCAGTCAAAACAAATATTCGAATGTAAACACTGAAAATGTGAAGAAAAAGCGCAACTAAAGATGTATTAAAAGATTTCCGGTGCTTGGCTTACGACCCTCGAAGCAGCGTAATCGAGTACACACATACATATGTATGTACCTGCCTATAGTACGTAGACGCATGTCAAGCTGATGACTGAGTTTTATGTGGCTTTGTGATTTGAGACAAGGGTGTTAACTAATGCGCCTTCCTTAGCTAATGCAGTTGATTTGGTGAATGAGTGCAATATTGTGAAGAGGGTAGGAATAAAGCAGAGAATTTCTAATAATCCTTGCCATTCTATCCAAGTTCGCCTACGCTCGTCTGTCAGCCACCAAACTAGTAGGAAATCTGCCATAGTTTCGAAGTGAGGGAAGCTGTGTGGGCCTTTAAATGAACACATACAGTGACACAAATATTCGTGCACGATTGCATATGTCATGTCGCGCTTTTTAATAAAGTCATTAATTTTCACATTCGGTTGTTTGTGAGACTTTTTGCTGCATCAGCCACTTTAACAAATTGCAAAAAAAAACATCAAATTATTATTTAAAATATGTCTGAAAAGTGTTATTTGCCCATCCGTGAAAATGCCTGCCGACGAAATGTGTTGGCTGCGTTCCGCTAAAACGGAAAATCGTAAACGAACTGCCACAACTATTGCCAAACTGACAAGAAGAGGCAGGCAAAGTGAGAATGCAGATCGTTGACACTTTGAAAATGTATCAGTGTGCGTTCGTTGATTTGGGAGGCTGGGGAGTGGTATTGCTACTGCCTGGCATACTCAGGAATGAACCGGGGCTAAATTTTAGGTATATTCGCGAAGGTATCCGTTAGCTCTCTAGAAGTTGGTTGGTCGCCTCGTTTTGCGGCTGACGGTGTGATGCAGTTAAGTATATTTTATTGTGGCTTCTGTTTTCACATTGTTTCGCTTGTTGCTTTGTTTTTATATTTTTGTCGCTTTCGCTTTGGGTTGCTGCAAAAAAATGTTCAAGAATTTCGAGTTTCTTTGATTGGACGCGTGCCAGTGAAGATTTGAAACGCGCAGAAAGGCAAATTCTTCGAAACTTTTATTTTGTGCTTGACTTTTGTTTTGCACAAGCAAAATCTAGCGTTAAATGAAGAAAAATTAAAAAGAATGTAGAACGAAAATACGAAATAAAAATATTGAAAAATTCGCTTCTTGCATTCGCTAAGCTTTTAGGCCCGATGTGCCAACACACGCGTTTGTAAATACTTGCACACAGAGTCCGACCGATTCCCAATTTTTGGGAACATAAATTTATTTATGAACAATTGTTTTTCATAAAACAAAAAACGTAAACAAATAAGCAAATAACGATGTAAAATAAATAAACGTTCAAAATTCTATTCACTTACGTATTTATGTACGTACTTAGATCTGCGTTAAAAAATTATATGGGAATTTATATATTTTTAATACAATTTGTTAACCGACAGCAGCGGTAAATTCCAGAATATTGTTGTTACTGTAACGTACACAAAAAGTCAGTTATCAGGCAAACACGAAGGTGTGTATCACTATTCAGGGTTAACGGGGGAGTTGTCTTAGCTATTTAAGGGGACAGATACCTGTAAAATTTCGAAAAAAGAAATTGTTTTCATAAAATATTAATATAATCCTATAAGAATATGTCAAACAATTTTTAGAATGTACATTTAAGTATTTCTTATATTATAGATCGTCAACCGTGACGACTCTATTCTTTGCGTTCAAGCGCTGGGAGATGTATAGCTACGCTGTATTCAAACTTTAGACGCGATTTTCCCAAAACTATATTTTTCGAATTGGCGTACACAATAACTCGAAAAGTTATTGACCGATCTCCCTGAAATTTTGCACACATCTTTTTTATGATATTACTTTCGATGCCAATTTACAAGTTTTTCAAAATTTTTCAAAAAAATAAGTTTTCCGAAGCAAAAATGGTAGGAAAATTCGCCCAAGTGATTTTTTTTTAGCATTTTATTCCGCGAATTTTTTTCGTTTTTCCATTTTTTAATTCATATAGAAATTATGACATTAATAAACAAAAAAGCCACTGACGCCGATACCACAAAGCCCGCCGATTGAGAAGCCCCGCTGCGACCTTCCTGGAAGAATTTAATGTATAAATAAACTGTATGCCAGTTTTGAAAAAAATATATTGACTTCTTCATTTTAAATAATTTTAATGAAAATCAGAAAAAATATGGCCGTTACAGGTATCTGCCCCCTTAAAGGCATCATTATTTAGGCGGCCATCGCAGCCGAATGGGTTAGTGCGTGACAACCGTTCGGTAATGTCCAGGTTTGAAACCTCGGGCAGGAGAGAACAAATGATGGAAACAATTTTTTCTAATAGCGGTCGCCTTCCTTCAGGAGGAGGAGCTCGCTCAAACACCCATTAAAGGGTGTAAATGCCAATTATATATATATATATATATTGTTTATTTCATTTCTGATTACATATTTTGGTTAGATGACTTGATGACCTAAACTTAACCGTTTTCGAGATAGTATTTTTAAAGATTATTGAAAAACAAAAATTGTTATTTCCTTGCACGCTGACTTCTTTTTACATGTTAGCTCAAGAGCCCGAGTGTTTTTCGGACAAACATACCGTCAATTAATAAAATTCATCAATAAAATTTGAACCATGATTTTCACTAATTGTTCCGCACTTCACATTATAAAAAACATTTTGTATGTAAATAGTTTTGCAAGTTACACAAATGTCTTGTTAGCTATCCAAAAAAGGTGTAATATTCTAAGAATAATGTGCGAAAAAGGTACAAGCCCGATGCCGTAGTCGAAGTCGAAATCGAAGCCAATTGAATTTTGATAAAACAAAGTGCATGTTCGGAGTATCTCAAAAATCACATTGATTCGACAATTTTCCAAAAGTTCCCGTAAAGTACGAAAATCACCTTCACCTCGTTTGTGTGATGATCAGCATCAACTTATTCGAGGTGAAAGTTGACTAAGGACAGCGTTCCCACCTAAACCTGTCTCTCAAGCTGACGTTCGTTTTTTTTCCAAACGCCATTTCTTGACTTAAATAAAAAAAATTTGAAATTAATTGTTTTTTTCATTTAAAAATGATTAATTTTCGAACCACTGATGAACTTTCGACGCTCAATTTCAAATATATGCACCGTTTTCAAACACGATCCCTACGAGGCACCTTTTGATTGAAAGCGTTTTGATCCTGAGGGTTAAGGCGTTCTACGACCTGTAAAAGATATCTTCTCTCGCTACCTCTTTGTAGCCCTTCCCGTGTGACAGAAATGAATGAAATTTAAGATTTCCATCAAAATGAATCGGTAAAAGTATCTAAAATTTTTAATTTATCAAAAGTGATACCATGATAAAAAATAAAGTATTTTCACTTTGAAATCTTTCAACATAAACTATGCTTTTTGACGTTTACAATTTTCGTAAACTGCTTAGGTAGCACTGCCACCTCAAGAGATTATCGCTGGGGAAATTCGGCCGATCCGATGTGACCATCCACTTCTCTCGCGTAAATGGTACCGCCGGGGGTAGAAAAAACTTCAAGCCAGTTATTTCGCAGTTGAACTTTTGCAATACATAAATATGAATCACATCTTTACTAATAAGGATAAAAGTAAATACATTCTTTACGTGCATCAAACAATGCAATATTTCAATTCCTTCCGGTTATATTTAATTTTAGAATAAAGTTTAGCTCGCAGATGTTGAAATACTTTTTAAACATTTTTGGAAATAACAAATCATTTTTCTTACTTTTCCCAAAGAATGTGGAAGTTTATGTCAAATGGGCGCAATGAAGTCCAAGAAGAAGAATAAGTGAAACTACCTTTAAAGTATTTTCATGGTTATGCCATTGAGTTTCAAAATATACACGAATCTTCCTTTGATATTTTTATTTATTTATTGCGAATCAGACATTTATTTCATTTCGTTCAATAAGTCACTCTATGACTCAAATCAGGTGCCCTTAGTCGCAAAAATAATTAGCAATCAGTTGATATACACACTCGAGTATTAAGCTTGTAGACTTGGAACATGGATTGGGGTGCTGAATATGAAAGCCCCTTCAGATTTAGTTTCGTGCGCACCCTTCTAATGCATAGATTGCCATGAGCGAGGTACGAGGCAGTATTTTTAAGATGCTCTCTGGGGATATTAAATATTTAATGCTTTTATATCGCATTTTTGCCATTAGTTTCCCTTGTCTTTTTCCACCTTTTCTCCACTTGCGGATAAACTCTTTGATATTATTTCTTTCAAATAAAATGATGGGCTCCGAAATATGCATACATACATAGGTGAGGTCTCCACTGAGATCGATCACAACTCACGAACATTACGGCGAATTTGTGCTGCTAATAAAATAAAACATCCCTGTAAAGCTCTTAAACTTTACGATAATATCACGCAAATGTGACTACTCACACACTATTATACATATTAATATGGATGTAGGAACCCAGTAGGGATAATATGAATAATTGAAACAAATTTCTGGTTCAAGACTGACGGGTATGACTTTAGATTGCGATAGTGTCGAAGGCGAAAAGAAAAAATAATGTGCCGGAGTGAAATACACTTGGCAGAGAAATTAATTTATATAAAGCAAAGGTCGATTCTATCGCTTTGAGTTTAATTCAATTCAATGAAGGCTGGCTGTTATGTAGTCATTGACCAGGTTGAATAGAAGAGGGCTCAATGCGGAACCTTCGTGTACCACCACTTTTACGGCAAACTCATCGCTTTCGCCAGCTATTTTTCAAACTTTTGTGGTTATGTATGACGTCCTGTATTGTTTTGACGCAGTATTCAAGTACTTTCTGTGCGCTTTTTCCAGATTAATAAAAAAAAATTGTCTTATTTTCTCTGTTTTTTACCATTAGTATTCTTATTGTCTGGATATCATCTGCTGCAGATTTACCTGCAATGAAGTCAGTTCTTACTGATCTGTTTTAACTAAAGTAGCCTATTATTTATCACCCGCTCCCAAATCTTCAAAGAATGACATATCAACTTGATTGCTCTGAAGTTACCTCAGTCCCCCACGTCGCAATTGAGACCCTCTAACTCCTAATATAAAATTGAGATGGAACTCCAATTATTTCTGATTTTAAGTTAGAGGCGCACTGGTTCGATACTAAATTTTTTTCCTTCAGGGAACATTTAAATGTGTGTCAGTATGTATATTTGGGAATTGATGCTGCCTTTGAGTGGCTGACTTCGCGTAGGCGTCCACAGACAGCCAACTTTGTTGCAAAGCAACCAAAGCACCAAGGCAATGAGGTAGAGATAACAACAAAAACAAACTTAGCCAAATACCCATAGAAAATGACAAGAAATTAAGTGAAATTTATTGACGACAACTGTCGACCATAATCATCTAAGTTGTGTTATTGGCGTTGTTGTTGCCACTTCGGCGTTCGTTGATGTTGGTTTAGACAAGGCACAACCCAACAACCGAACTGGCGCTGATAAAGCAAAAGAAAAAGCGGAAAAATTCAAAACAAATACCAACAAAATGTTGCATTTAGCCTGTTTCCCTGTCATCAGCCACCTTCACTTCTGAGCTGGAAAACAAATTGTTCGTGTGTGTCATTCACACATTCATGTACATGCATGCACGCAACTACACCCATCTATGTATATGTATGTATGTATGCATTCACATGTATGATTATGTACCAGCACGCACCTACACGCTTGTACTGTCGTCCGATCTGTGTGGGAGGTTGCTACTGGATTCTAACACCATGGTAACTCCTGGTAAGTCTACATCTTCTTCCTCCCGCCCCCTCCACCTTCTTCCACTAGGAGCTCAGTGGCTGTCTGAGTGCCGTCACTCTGCCAGTGTGATGGTGTCAGTGTGTGCGTGAAGCATGTAATTTGCCACCCACCCAAGTGTCAGTGTGTGGCAACAATGCAGATGAAGGAAAAATCGGAGGTGCATACGACGTAGTTGGTAGCTGGACTGAAGGTGTTTTGTTGCTTGTTGCAGCGATGTGTTGGTGATGGTGCGGGTGTGGGCACGCTTTGGGAACTGTTGCATGCAGACTGATGCGGGAGCAATAATGCAGTGATGCCAGCGCATCTCTGTATTCCAAAGCATCCGATTGTTCATAAACTGATTTGTAAGAGGGTTGCCTTTTATATTCTGCGACCAATAATGAAAACACAGAAAAATATGAATGAAAATGGTTTTATTTTTTTCAAAATATTCTTCTTGGAAGTCAATACTCTTCTGTATTCGCTTGAACCTATTTTCAAAGCACGTTTACACGCAGAAGTGGATACCTCCAAAACGATCAGTTGTCAAGTCAGAGTTTTAAGGCGGATAATCCATTAATCGGATCTTCCGAGTGCTCAATAATTCTCTGGTGTGAGCCGATACGTGAGAGCTTGCGGCGGTTGGTTTTCCTCAATTCTCCGAAAGCTCTGACATAAAAATAGTTGTGCACCACTCAGAATAGATTTTTTGGCCAGTTGCGCCATGACTAAGCAACCAACTACTTTGAGTTGCTTCTTCTGCGAACAACTTTTGTTGGATTAAGCTCTTCACCTGTTACGATGTCATAGACGAGCTTTGGACCACCGCGGGTGAATTTCTTCAACATTTCTTTACAGCAATCGACAAGAGTCCTTTTTGGGCAATTGCCAGTTTATTCGGTAACCAAAGAGAACAAATCTTCTTGACAAACAAATATTCATGCAATATTGCTTGCGTGCTGGTCCTGATAATGCCCAACAATATCTCTATCTCGTGATTTGCCACATGACGATCTGACACACAGTATCGAGTGATTCTGGCACAACAACCGTTTTTGAACGTACTTCACGAAATTCATTCTGCAAGGATTGACGGCTACGTTGGAGCTCGTTGTGCTAGCCTTTTTTAGTTTTTCCAGTGTGGCCAAATTCGAAGTAACTTGATCAATGCACTGCTGTCTCGATAATCCACGTCGAAAATCATATTAAATCATCGAAGGTGAATTTTCAACATAAATTCCATCTTTTGGGCGAGATGAATTTTTCAAGTCACTAAAAAAGGAGCAAATAAAGTTCTTAAGTGAAAATGTTATATAAATATTTATTAAGAAATACCAAACTTTTCCATAAAAATGTCGAATTACAGCTCATCACACGTAGGAAAGGCGCAAAATATTAGACAACCCTCGTAGGTGCATAAAATTCATGTTTAGCAATGCTCTTTCTGATACCGTTATATGTACATATGTATGTATGGATGGTCGGTATAAACTTAAATATAAAAATATGAATACCTATATACATACACAAATACATATAACATGTGCACATATATAATTACTGTAGCCTGTACCGTATTCAATGTGCCACATATGAGTGTGTGGGCTAGTGTGGCTGATTCATTTGTTGTTTTGTTGTCAAAGCGTCCCTGAAGCGGCCATAAATGCCGCTAGTCCCTTTGGTAACACAGATACTCCTCTCGCCGCTGGTCTTGAAAGCTAATTTTTTCTTCTGAGAACGTCCAAAGAATTCTTCACGTTTTGTTATTTTTGAAAGATATATATATGTATATATATATATATATATGTATATATAAAGTGAACCAACTGTTAATAAAAACAAATCATCCCAGAATCTTGTTCTTTCTGAGAAATAATTAATCCCCTATAAAGAGGTATAAAATAAAATCATGCGTTTCAGGTCGAAAAAAGTACACATTAAAACATTTCAATATAAACTTTTATTGAAAGTTATGTAACCAACAACAATGTAGGAGGGAATGAAAGAATCTGCAATGAAAAACAATTTATATTACTAACATGCCTTTTTGCATCTACCTTTTTTAACAAAAAGCATATAGAATTTGTATTATAAATTTATTTGTTTATGTCAAAAATGCGAATTCATAAGCTCTTCGGTGTTAAACTCCTCACTGTGCTCTGACAGAAGCTCGTCCATGTCATTGATATCCGCCTCTAACACCTTTGGAACTTTGTTTTTTCGTTGGTCGTTATACAAAACTTCGTTCATTAAGCGAAACATTTTTTTTTGTATTTCGTTCGTTATGGGAAATGTTCGTTAACCGAGAGTAAACTTTATGCACATAAACTCAAAAAAATTGGTGGACTCTCCCGGCCATATCTTTTATATCTGATTTGAATACTGCAAAATTTACTACCCTGCTTTGTTTGAGAAGTTACAGCTTATCGTTCCGAGTAGAAACCTCTGTGGGTTTGATGTACCACCTTGATCAAAAAGTTCCCGGAACAACCGCCAGGTGACGCTCTAGATCGACTGATTTGAATTCTGTTTTTTTGTTAGTTGGTCACATCTGTGATTAACATTCCTACCAAAATTTAATCGCCATTCCTCGACTTTTGTATAAGTTACGCTGCCTTGAGTAAATCTATCTCTGCACGTTTTTTTCAATTTTTTACGGCTTTAAAATAGAAGTGCATTTGCATAAACGAGTTTGTATTATTCTTTGCATTAAAAATGGATTCAAAGGTGCGAAAACCTTAGAAATATTGTGAAGCTGTTTCGGTAGTGATACTGTAAAGAAATCAGCCGCTTGCGAGTGGCATGAAAGCTACAGAAGAGACTGTGAGTCCATCGAGGATAAACATCAATAAAGTGAAAGAAAAGTTAATCAATACCCACAAATTAATCATTAAAAAGCTGGCAGAGCTGGATTATGAATCCATTCAGGTCATTGTAGTTAATGATTTGTGTTTGCGCCGTGTTGCTACAGAGTTCCAAAGGAGTTGAATATCATGGAAAAAAGGGGCCGCGTTGATATCACCAAAGATTTTCAAAGACAAACGTCTTTCTCATGACTGGATATGAGACGTGTTTTTATGAGTACGACACGGAATCCAGACATCAGGCGAGTGAAGATCTCCGAATGAACTAAGGTCGAAAAAGCCACGTTGTTTTCAGTCAACAAAGAAAGTGATGCTCACGGTTTTTGTGGATTACAACGGTATTGAACACCACGAATTTTTGCCGGAAGATCAGAGAGTTATCAAGGACTATTACTACGGCGTTATGGGACGGCTCATCGTTTACGTGAAGCAATCCGCCAAAAAAGAAAAAAATGGTGGAAAAACAACTCGTGCATTTTGCACCATGGTAACTCAGCGTCGCACAGTGCCATCGAATGCCATCCAATAGCCTTCGAATTCACCTGATACGGCCCGAGTCAACAAACCACTACGGTGAATGTGTATTAACAGCCGAAAGGAAGTAATGGAAAAATCGAAGATGGCTCTGATGGCTACACCGAAAATAGAGTTCCAGAAATGTTTCGAGAGCTGAATCGAACGCTGGCATAAGTGAGTTGCAGTTGATGGGGAGTTGCTTGAAGGCAATAATGTCGTTTTTGAGGAATAAACTGGTATTCTGAATTTTCTAAATATATTCCGTGAATCAAAGAGGTGTTTCGAGTCGAGTTGCTCCGACAACAAATATCATATGATTTAATTTGAATTTATGAATTTAATTTTAAAACTTTGTATTTTTTATAATTCCACAAAATGTCACACAAATTTCAAATTTTTTATCAGAATTAAAAAAAGCAATATTTTGCAATTTATTGAACCACCCATAAACGCATGATTTCCCTATCGAGCATTCTCGCTGTAAGCTTCCACAAGATAGTGATGCCCACAAATCGTAGTTCGAGGGAACGAAATTCGACAGAAATTACGAAAGAAAAATTGGTTATTTTGATAAGTTTCTGATGTTGTGAACAGTGGATGTTGTTGGCAAAAGTTTAAATTATGAATTCACGCGATTAAAGCAGTTCGAAATTTCATCTATTTATTTGTATCAAGTGGTAGGACGTTGTAGCGCTGTCTATGTGTGAGTTCCCGCTTCATACGGCTGATATGCCGGGAAAGCAAGTTGTACAACAGAAGATTAATCAAATTGACGAATGATTCATTTCCGAATCGGTGATAGGGGTGTTTACGAATATTCATTGTGGTTTGGTTCTGGACTCATAGACATAGACACATGATTCCGTAAACTTCGACACTTATATCACTTCTTTGAAATTAAAAATTACGATTCGAAAATTCGATTTTTATTAAATACACATAACAAATGCAACCCTGAGTTGGAGCTCGAGATGTTTATGCCATGATGCCATGCCATGTGGTGTTCTAGGTCCAGCAGTATTCCAAAGCATTTAATTACTATTTTTTACCTCGCTTTCCTCCATTTCTAGAAATGGTAGTTCACGTATTACTATAATTATTTTTAAATTGATTTTCGTAAGACCTTAGTAAACTTTGCCTTTGTATTTTTTAAGCAGACATTCGGATATAAGTAACTTAAATTCAGTTTTCTTACATATCATTTTCCTTCAAATTATTTTGTCTGTTTTTATACTTGCAGTTGTTTCTTGCAACACAGGAACCTCATGTGGAAGGCGCGTCGTCGGCGTCGGGTCCATTGATTGCCATATACAGAGTTGTTGTTATTATCAACGTTTTAGTCATTCACTAGTTCATCGCTCTTTGAGCGAACGCTTCGAAAAAGATAAATAAATTGTTGCCATAAATTAAAATTGTGATCGTGGCGCGCTAAGCTAATTCTTGTCCTGAGAAGAGTGGATACATTGAAAATAAACCGCAATACCCGATAACCACATAGCAGCAGCGGCTGTTCCCAGTTTTTGTTGGATGCAATTAAATTTTAGCCGAGGACGGAAGGTAAGTGGAAAAGAAAGACATTCAATTAGTCATCCCACATTGAAATAGTTCGTGGAGTCCACGCCGAATAGAATCAATCAAGTTTTTTTTTAAGGAAACCATATTGATTATTACGAGACAAACAAAGTGTATTTGGCGCGTTGGAAGGCTTGCGAATGTAGAATTTTCTCTGAGGCTGGAGCTGCCGAATTGTGCCCATTGACAGATGATGGTCGCTGGCACAATCAGCTGCTTTCTGTTTCATACATCTAGAAGGAAACCTTTTTAAATATTTTTTTTATTTGAATTGAATGCTGAGGTTTCAAAATATATTAACTTAAACGAATATGTGCCACTGCATTATAAATTATATCATCCCCAATTATCATCGAATTTTTATTGAACAACAATAAAAGTCGCATTTAAAATATCTGCGTAATGAAATGGTCGTGGTCCCGGCACAGTTTCTCCCTATTGAAAAACTCTTTTTATGCAAGAACACATACATACATACTTATTCTGTATAAATACACATCTTGCCTTACCTATGCCAATTTTCCTATGATATTGGAAGAACAGTTATACGCACACGTGTATGTATGTGTGTATGCCTATATTTCCATACTTAGTAAAATTCAATTTGGCATTAAGGCATATTAGTTTTCTTGGAAACTTTAGTAGTTAATCATTTAATAAAGTTCCCGTTCTAATGTACATTTACTCGTATATATGTTCAATTCGATTATACAAATCTTTATGTTGTTTAATTAACGTCTAACGCCTGCCCATTTCCTGTCCTCTGCTTGGTTAGTTGAAAATTCAACTTGTTGGGGCGCAGTGGCTCTGCGTGATATTTGCCGTTGCCAGTATATAAACGTGCAACAGTTTTAGTTGGCTTGATTTATGTACAGTGGGCAAGTGAATGATTTCACCGGCACGCTGTATAGAAAGGACAAGTTTCTGGGGAATTTCCACGGCTGTTCTGATTCGAGGCATACGAGTGCAGATCTGAATATCTCAGATATTTCGACACGTTCGTAACAGAAACTACTTGTGCAGGTAAATTCGAGTCAAGTTAAGGGAGGTATAAAATTGCTTCTGTCTGAATCTTTTGCCGGTCTTCGCTGGTGGCCTGCAAAGGTGCTACCAGTAAAACTGTTTAGATTTGAATTTTTGCATTTCTAAATTATAAATCATAGACACCACATGTGGTTAATTCCAAAAGAATCTTGAAAGCGGTAGAAGGTGTTAAAGGTGGTTTTTGCTCAAATAGAAGCTGGATGATGTTTTTTGATTAATAACAAATTACAAGCATAAAAGGCCTTCTGAGTACTAAAATTTGATCTGCTCGTTGGAGGTATCATAATGGTATCAAAACGGCGCTTCAGTGTTACTTGGGGAGTGCCAGTCTGGTACTTCAACCATTTCACCTGCTTAGGAGAGGTGGCAAGCATTGTCATGATGGTCTTTTGTACTTTTGAATATACATAAATTCTATTTTCATTAAATTCTTCTTAACCCACTGTGTATTTTCGGTAACCTCGATTGGCAGCCGCTCTTGCGGCACACGCTCGCTTTTCAACAATCCATTGACGACAACGACGACGAGTGCGTTCGATGTGAAGAATGTGCAATTGCAGCGTTGCCAACTGGCAACTGCCTCAACCCGCCACGCACGAGATTTAAGAGACTTCTTAACGTATATGAATATGCATGAGTGTATGTACGGTATAAAATCCATGTGTGTGTGTGTGTGCGTCTTCCCCTGTCATGATTTGCATGCAATTGAACTCAAGTAGCAGCAACGCCTTGCATTGGAATCCAAGTGATGTTGAGCTACTAAAGAACAAACCAGCACAACCTATCTGCCACCAAGCTCTGCCTGCGGAGCGATCACAATAGGCTGCGTATATCCTCTTGGCTGCTGTTTGCTGGGTGCTGGCTGTTGACTACTGACTGCTGCACTCGTTCGCTCGTCGCAATTAAGCATAAATACCGAAATCGGCGACACTCGGGTGACAGGTGCTGCCAAACTGCGTTAAATCAACAGTGGACGCGGCAATAACAACTACACACAAATTCACATTATAGCACAGCCACATTAAGCATCATTTACAGCAACAACAACACACTTACGAACAACTTACATATGTCATTTTGTCGCCGTCGTTGTTGTTGCACTCGGTTGCATTCGTAAATGCAACGCGTTGAGTTCCGCTGAAAAAACCCACGAAAGCGGCGCAGACATGGCGGTGTATTTGTGTTTGTGGCAGATGCATGTGGCCTGCTATCGTCAACACACTTGCGCGTGATTCCTTCCTTAGTGCATTATTTTTCGTTTTTTTCCTTTAACTTTACTTTGCCTTGTTTTTTATTTTCATTTATTTCTTTACTTTGCACGCATTTGCATTTGATCAAAAATGAGAAATCATTAAAGCAACAAAGGCATTTCGAAGTTGGATGCATCGAAATCTGAGAAATCGTTAGTGGCGTGGCGCGCATAGTGGGGGAAGGGCTAGGAGCGCCATCTGCACAAAAACGGTATAGTTAGTAAGGGGGAAAAAGGAGATTACTGCATGTAAAAAAAAATTAAAAAACGCGTAATTCATTATGTAAGACCACTGAGGCCTAATTTATATAGTGACTCTAGGTTCAAATTATTTCAAATCCTTTATTTGGGATTTCTTTCTTCTATGAAGCCAATGCATTTCAAGTTTTTTGACTTTATGTTAATCTATTGCGAGGTTATATCCAAAAAGAAACTGAGCACAACAAACACCCTTTAAGCGACGTCATCCCTTAAAATCTTTACGGAAGTGTAATTCGGATTCTTGTTTTCATATCAGGTTACTCGTGTTTTGTTGAATTTGAAAAAGATATGTACTCCAGTCTACATAATGCGCCGAAAGCTTGAGTTTCGTCGAACAAATCGAGATGTAACGTTAGTATTGTGTTGCCGAGTGCATAGTCGGTTCCGAATAGAGGGATTAAAAAATGCTTTGCACCCACAATTTTGCTCTGCTTATTTCGTTTTTTTTTAAGTAATACCCAGTTGGCAATGGCAGGACCTGAAACCCGTTCTAGAGTACTTCCAGTACTTTGGCAGACCGCAGGCTTTTCGCATTCCCTGCTTTTGATTTAGATACTGATTTAGTAAATTTTTTACCCTCCTTTCACTGAGGAGGGTTTCCTAAGATATATTTTAGAACCACAGGTTTCCTTACAGTCTTTCCTAAGCGTCTAGAACTCCTTCTTGAGTAGTTATATTGTACTTTACATGTAGATATAATTGGCGCGCATATCGTTTTTAGATGGCTAATCTCCTTTTCCTCCTGCTCGTCTTGATTTTTCAGAAATACAGTTTTACACTGACTTCGAACAGCACTCCGAGGGGCGACATTTTCTATCATTTGGTGTTTCATGCTGAAAGTGGTTTTCGAGCCCGGTTCGGTCCCGGTCCCGATCCCGTTCCCTTAATGTTATGCCTTCGTCCTTTGTGATGCCATTATGGAGGGGTGAGGCGGGAGAGAAAGACCGATGGGATACAAGGAGAGGACGTGGAGAGATGGTTCTGGGATGGTTAGGAGCGTGGAGATTACGAACGATGACTATATTTGCGTCGACCGCTTAATGCTGCTGATGAAATTCATCACATTTTTAATGTCAGCACCAGCTACATATATCAGCAGGCGTGGCAAAAAAGTAAGAGCCAAGATGCGTAGATCTTAGCCCCGCCAGAGCAGGGCAGCGAAAGAGAAGATGCTGAGATGATTCCACCTCATCCTCCATACATCCAGCGCAGAAAGGACTCAAGGCGATTCCAAGTCTCACAGCATGCATTCCTGGCGCATTGTGTTCTGTGAGAGAGCCCACGAGTTTAGAGAGCTGATATTTTGTCAGCCTCAGAAGCTTCGCGACCTTACACTTTTGTGTACTTGCTCAGCGCTCGCTGAGTTGGTGCGATGCCCATCTTTCCAGAAGCAGACCGCAGGTAGTCCCGATTCTCTCCCCATCGCGGGGACATCACCTTGCATGTCCCTTGTCTGGCCAGCTCATCTGCCTCACAGTTTCCAGTCATGTCGCTGTGACCAGGAACCCAGATGAGGCTGATGTTATAGAATTCGGACGCAGTCGAAAGCGAGGTCAAGCATTCCTTGACCAATTCTGAATGCACCGTCAAAGACCCGAGGGCCCTTATTGCCGCTTGGCTGTCGGAGTAAATATTTACTTTCTTGACCGTTAATAGGCATTTGAGCAGCCAATCGGCTGCCTCCTTGATTGCGGCTACATCTGCCTGGAACACACTGCAGTGGTCCGGTAGCCTGAATTTGAGTCTGATGGGGAGCTCCTCGCAAAAGACTCCTCCGCCAACCTTTCCTTCCAACTTCGATCCATCCGCGAACAAGTTCATCAGGCCCTGCGCCCATGTGTAGCCCTCCGTCCACTCTTCCCTTAACGGAATATAAGTGGATAAGGTTCCGGTTGGGCTAAAAGAGGGTATACACTGATCCGTTGACAGAGGGATGAACTCGATGTTTCTGAGGATGCTTGAGTGCCCATAGGTGAGATTAAGCTTATAGCTCCAGCCAGATAGGCTTTACAATAGTATTATATAGCCAGAAAACAATCCTGGGCGATAGGCCCCTTCTTTTACCAATTGCGCCCTTGCATCCATACAAGGCGATTGTTGCCTTCTTCACTCTTTCCTCAATATTGGGCTTCCATGTAAGCTTGCTGTCAAGGATAATACCTAGGTACTTTACCTTGTCAGAAAGCATCAGAGGAGCGCCCCCTAGTGAGGGAAGTTGAGCTCTGGGTGTTTTATGTTTCCTCGTAAATAAGACGAGCTCCGTCTTAAGAGGATTCACCGACAGGCTGCAATCCGTTGCCCATCTAACAACTACGTTAAGATATCCCTGCATCAGGTTGTACAGAGTATCCACAAATTTTCTTCTGACGATTAATGCGACGTCATCCGCGTAGGCAACCACCCTGCAGCCCCCTTTCACCAGCTCCTCCAGCAAATCATTTACGACAACAACCCAGAGGAAAGGCGAGAGAACATCACCTTGCGGAGTGCCCTTACTCACCTGCCGGTGAGTAAAGATCGAGCAAGGCGCCCTTGCAATAAGCATGTTGGGTATGCGACAACCGACCCCGAGGAATTTCGCTTCTTATGTGCAGGTCAATCAGTCTCTCATCGTTTTTGCTAAAAAACCTTGAGAGAGACTGATTGGCCTAAAGTCCTTAGGGGGGCATGCGAGCACTTGCCTGCCTTGGGTATAAAGACAACCCTCACGGCCCTCCATGACCTCGGTATATAGCCCCTGGCTACGCAGCTCGCATAGATAGGGCTCAACCAACGGCATGATACCTCCACTGATTTTTGCAGTTGTGCAGGAATGATGCCGTCAGGACCAGGCGACTTGAAAGTCTAAAGGAGTCAATGGCCCAAGCCAGGCGGCGCTTATCCAGCAACCAGCCCCGGTCTCGAATGCAAGTTGAACTGCTTTCCAGGCCGGTGCTGCTATGTGCTGGGCTCGTCGGAAAATGGGCGTCGAGAAGCAACTTTAGTGACTCCTCGCTGCTCATCGCCCAACGTCCCAATTCGTCTCTTAAGTACCCCAAGGGAGCGGAACTCTTCGTGATTACTCGTATAAACCTGGAAGACTCATGGTAGCCCTCTACGCTCTCGCAGTAGCTTCTCCAAGAGTCCCTCTTAGCTTTCCTAATTTCGGACTTATATATTCCTAGCCCTGCCTTATAAAGCTCCCATCCCGAGGGAGATCTTATTCTTTTAGCCCTATTAAAAAGGCGTGTACATGAGGCCCTAGGCTCAGAGAGCTCCGCTTCCACCAAGGCGGGTTTTCCTTCCTGGGAAAAGCTTTTGTTGGACAAGAGATTTCCAGGGCATTGTTGCAAGCTGAGGTGAAAGTCTCTACCAGTTCGTCGATCGCTTCTTCCGATAGATCTTGATTTCCTCCCGGTGCTTTGGAGAGTAGGTTCAGTAAATTTCTGTTGTATGCATCCCAGTCCGTCCTCCTCAGGTTCCTGTAGGGGATCTTATTGGACGGGTTTCAGCGAGAGAGAACTGAATGTACCTATGGTCCGAGAAGGAGTGAGCATTTAGCACCTTCCAATCGGAGATTCGGTTTATCAGTAAAGAAGAAGCCAGAGTGAGGTCAAGCACCTCCTCTCTGGCTGCGGTAATGAAAGTGGGGTCTTTACCCCTGTTACAAATAAACAAGTCCTCGTTTAGAATATAATCAAAAAGTGACTCACCTCTTGCATTGATGTTTGAACTTCCCCAGCGGGTGTGATGGGAGTTTGCGTCAGTGCCTATAATAACGCCGATTTTCCTGCGTTTTGCTTTGGCCAGGGTTTTCCTTAGCAGCACTGGAGGTGGTTCCACCTCGTCGTCATGTGCCATGTAGACTGACATCAGCCATAGTTTCCCAGAAGGGCTCTCCAGGCTCACCGTTACAATGTCTTCATTGCTGAAATTAGGCAAAATAAATGCGTTAAGTTCCTTTCTGATGAGTATACAGGATCTTGGTTTACCTGTCCCGCTATACGCCACCAGATTGTAGCTTTTCGTTCTGAGCCCAGAAATGCCGTTGCTGCTCAGCCACGATTCCTGGATCAGGATTATGTAAGCTCCTGCCAGGTGAGCCAGGTCCATCGACAGCGAAAAATATTCATGCTTCAAAGGTTATGTTTTGCATCTGGTGGGATCAGAAGGATGTCATCTATTATGAACTCCTTAAACCATCTGAAACCAACACTCGCAATCGTTACCGACTGCAGTTAATGCGCTGAATCGAGCTCTCAAAGACAAACGGCCGGAATGGGACGGTAGACATGAAAAATTGATTTTGCTGCATGACAACGCCAGGCCACACGTTGCTAAATCAGTCCAGAAATATTTAGAGGGCTAAGTTGAGAAATCTTGCCCAACTTACCGCATTCCTCCTCCACCTTCGGATTACCATCTGTTTCGATCCATGCAGTCAGCCTTATTCCTATACCCAATAATACCCTGTACTTTATTAATCAAAAAGAATTAACTGTTTGTTTTAATTAATTAAAATGTTAAAAATAAAAAATAAAATATTTAAGAGCTTATAATTTAAAATAATACAATGGATCCACGCATGGCCCATGAAATATTCAGGGAGCATAATGCCTGTCCACAAAATGGGTGCTCAAAAGAAGTAAAAACATCAACGCCAAAAATGCCATTGAATTCCACACCTCGCTGATGGAAAAATGTTAGATGTTTTTCCAAATGGTGCAGCATTCAACCAAAATGTAGACGTACTCGTAAATAAGTAATGACAGCACCCAATCATCGCAGCAACGAAATGTATACACATCTGGATAGCTACGCAATGCTGCTCATATCAAGAGAACGTACGAGAGGAATTCAAGGTATTTCAGAGCTGTACGCACACCCGCACAGTCTTTAATACTTTGTATCTAATTTTTCAAAAATATTAAATTACAAAATTAACCGAAAAAGGTATGCGAAATCAATGAGTGACCAAGGCGCGCAATGACGTAAGCAGTAGAGGGTAATGAAGGTGGAGTATTTCAATTGAGGTGAATAATTAGACAAATGGTAATGTTCGCAAGCCGATACGTTCTTTAAAAAGCTTCTAGAGATGGTTGCAATTACTGAACATGCAAATTTAATTAGAATTTGAATGAGGAACGACTAAAGCCATAACAACAATAACAAGTAAATTAGTAACGCAAATTAGAGGTATCACTGGAGAGATAATTCTAGTGATGAAAATGAATTTAAGGGGTTAGGGGTAGTCAGAATTTTCAAAAAATCGATTTTTTTGTTTTTGCATTTTCTTAAAGCATAATGTTTTAAAAATATTGTGTAAAAATTTGAAGTGAATCCGACAAATACTTTTCAAGTTATTCAACAATTAACAAAGGGCGCTCGGCCGCTCCGGAGCCGATAGCAAAACTTTAAATGCGTTTTTCTCAAAACTATGTTTTTCAAACTGGTGAACACTGTAACTTAAAAACCGCTACGTAGATTTCAATAAAATTTATACAGCTTTTGAAAAACATAAAAAACTTGTACCTGATCGAAGGATTTTTTTTTTCAAAAACTTCGATTTTTTTTAACAATTAACTGTTGGTTTTTTTTTCTAAAATCTTTAAAAAATTTTCTGAGGCCGCCATTTTGTTAATTTTGAAAAAAAAAGCTCCGATCAGGCACAAGATTATCTATTAATAAAACTAATTTTTCTTGTCCGATTGGTTTTAGATGAATCTGCAAGGACTTGTGATGTTCACCGCAAGGGACTTCTGGAGAAACGGGCTTCACACAAACAGCGATAACTTTTGCAATTATTAATTTTTTTTTTTTGAAATTTTGGTGAAGTCAAGTTAAAACATGATGTTTTTATGCTATGTTTTTATTTTTGTTAAATAAATTAATTAAGTAGCAAAAAAAAATTCGTGAAAATCATCATTTTTTCGGGCCTCTGACTACCCCTAACCCTTTAAGGGCATTGAGAGAGTCTTTGCAAAGATCGCTCTACAACGAATTTAAATTTATTATTAATCGATCATTGCCCCAGCTTGTATAAATGTTATTACATAGGTGCGACGTCGGGTGCGAAATTAAAAACCGCAAGAAATTCACCTAAATCTGCAAGTTATAATATAAATAATACGTTAACAACTTAAACCTTACACTTGTGTTTAACTTAGCACCCGTTCATTAGTGAGGATCTAATATGCAGTGATTTATTCTTTCAATAAAAAATAAAGAAGGTCCGTAGAACTTTGCTTCTATTTACTTACAGTTGACAGTTGAATGAGTTGAACAGTTACAGAAATGAATTAGGCGAGAGCGTAACAATTTTTGCAGCGAAGGGGAATATAGATGGAACGAAGAACGGCAGTGCTCTGTTACGGCGTACCAGATTAAATTCGGCAGCATATTTTCAAAGTTGGCGCAACAATATGGTTTTTAATAGGTGCGTTTGAACTTTGACAGTGTAAAGCGGCCATCGGGTAAAGTAACAGCTGTCAAATTTGGCAAAAAACTTGTTTAGTCTTAACATTTATCCATGGAATACTAATTCACTAAAATTTATTCTCAAAATCAGGGCTGTGTACGCTAAACGAGCGGAAAAATCACCTTCGATTTAGAGTGACGGAAAGAAAAGCCACTCATTGTCCGCATCGAAAATTTTTCTTCAAAGATGAAATAGCCATGGATAGTCATGGGAGGATGGTCGGTTCTCACAATCATGTGGTTTAAAAATTCATCGAATTTGTTGCATGCTTTGGGGGCTACTGTCTGAGAAACAACCTGTCTTTTCTCAGCTGATCTCAGTATACTCCAAATTCTTCTGGGTTTGCCATTGCGAGCGACCGCTATTAGGAAAAACTTCTTCTATGATTTGGTGTGTGGTGCTCATATTGGTAGTTTAATTTAAACCACTTTATATCGACTAATTTACCAGTACCACTCAGTTTTTGGTGTTGCTAGATCTGATTTGTCTCAGCCAGAGTCTCATGGCTCTGCTGCATTTATGGGTGATCATGGTGTGTCAGAGAATCTCAATGGGCTTTAGATCCGCACTATTACCTGACCAATACATCTTTGCTTTAAGAAAGAGAAGGATTTTACATTCTATTGTTACCTTTTTGGACCGATGGGAGGTCGCAGAGTATGAAGGATACTTAAGTATCCTTGGTGCTTTATTGTGTTTCCTGTTCCCTCTATTAGAGCTGGGCCCCCAAGGCATGCTGAGATAAGCAGCCCTACACCTTTTAATTCGTGAACAGGCTTGTATGTGAAAAAGAAAGTAGAGGTTTTTGGTAATATTTCCCCTGTCGTCTCTGAACAAAAAATACTTTTGCTGCTACTTGAATAATAAAAGTTTTCTATTACTAATCAAAATTATATATATTTAAGAAGGTATGTAGTAATATTGATCACGCCCATATACATACACAGTGACAAACTAGAATTTTCACCACTTTTCCGCCACAAAACGAGGATGTGACTTTTACACGCTTAATTGTTTTTCGCTTCACCCTTAGCGGCGGATGATGTCGCCACAAAATTCAAATAAACAACAACGCAACATTACAAAATAACAATAATAAACACATCGACATAACAAAGAATGAAATGAGAAATGAAATGCCACTTTAGACGGCGGGACGTTCTTTGCGCTTTTGGCAAGAAGCCAAACAAATTTTTTTGAATCTTAAAATTTTAAACAGTACACACTGGCGCGCCGATTCACCATTCGATTGGCGCAACAGCCATACTCGCATAGTCGGTGTGTGCGTCAGCCTGCCAGGCGACTTGTACTAATGACAGCTGCTTCAGGAGGCATCAAGCGTGGACAGCATCAACGGCATAACTAACGAACGAAACAGCAACATCCACAAAAGATTCGAAATGGTTTCAGAAAAGTCCGCGGAAAAAAGTATTAAGACGCCATAGAAATTTCGAATTTTTTCGCCACAATTTGAAAAAAAAAAACAAAGAGTGAAAATTTGTGTTTTTCTTAATTTTTACCTTGCTGCTCCGCTATTTTTTATTGCGGTCATTATTGTACACACATTCAAACATAAATAATATTAATGCTTGCTTGTAATTGTAAAAACATGAAGATGGCGGCGAATTCGGCAGCCATCCTATACCTAGAAGAATTTCACAGAGCCAGCTGTTGTAGCGGGAAGAGGTTGATTGGGAAATGTGCCAACATATAGTATGCACGCCAGGTAAAATCAATTGAGTGCTTGGTGGCTCACCATATAGTCAAATTATGGGCGGGATATGTGTACAAAACATAACTCATAAAGAGTGTTGAGAAATGATTAGAGAGAGTACAAATAAATAAAAAAAGGTCCACTTGCAATAAAAAGAAAGGCGGTTGTTGCTTATGTTCGATTGTAGTGGAAGTCAAGAAGCATTTTTTTTGTTTTTTTAAATAACTTACTTTCGTAAGGGAAATTTTCTGATCAATAATTGGCTTGTTTCTCATTTTGTTGAATATCGAAATGTCACAAAGTAAGTTTCATAATTTCTTACTCGATGCGGGTTCTGTCTCAAGCGGCTAAATACTGGTCTAGGTGCGGCCTTACATAGTTAAATGCCAACTGACCCAAGCAGTTGTGTAGACTACTGGACAATTTATTAGTTGAGTTTTTTAATAAAAGCTTAAATAAATAAATCACACTCATTTTTTTCCTTTCATTTTAACTGCAAATCGCAGAGCTTCGTTGAGCTCGTTGAGCATCCAAATTTGAGATTTGGATTCTCAGCTTCTTGGGGTGATCGCAAACGATTAGGTGCGGAAGGTTCTCTGTTTCTGAATCCTCGTATCGTGTTTGTCGGGCATCGAGCCTCTCTCCCGAGGAACATCATAACGGTGGAAGAGAGAACATCCTTGGCCGAACTTTAATCAACTAATTAACCTTTACATAAGATTCCTTTCATTTGGCTATGTTTTTTCCAGCTCGTATTTCAGTTCTCAACATGGCATTTCATTTGAATTTTGTTGAGACCGAATATTGTCTAAGCGAGTATATCGATATCAGACCCTGTTATCCAACTCAAAGTTCTCTCTTTTGTAAGTTCGCCTTCCGTTTCGTTACGGCTAACACCAGGATATACAGAGATTCTTATTGGAACCACTCATTAGCTTATGGGCATTTTGGAAAGTAAATCGAACGTTTTTTCGGCTATTGTTTGATAACCCAAGTTATGGACCATTTTAAGAATATTTTAAATTTTCACATATCCATACATACATACATATGGGTATGTAGATTCGCCACGGAGATGGCAGGCTCGATATGAAATATGATAGACCTTTGAAAGCTAGCAGCAGAAAAAGTAACTTAGTCAAAAATCCGCATAATGCATTAAAACTCTGACACTAACACAATAAAAGTCCCTGCAACGGCAATGGATAGTCTGTGTTTATGTTTCATTGTTGTTTTTTATTTTATTTTATGGACAACGAAATTCAATGCCCTTTCTAATGCCTGGCTATCGGTCGTTGGTAGAAGCGACCCTGCGTCAGTGTGTGCTGTGTATGTTGTGTTCTGGTAGCTTTTATTGTTTTTGCCTTTGTTTTGGTTGTTCGCTTCTCGTTTTCGTCGAAGTTTTGGATGCATTTGAATTCATGCCTAAATTTAGAGCGGTTCTATGCTCATGATTGAGACGCATAAACACTCACACATGCAATTTATATTTCCAAAGCGTGCACTATATTCACCCAAATGCACGCACACATAAATCCCTTCCCACTCCCATATCTATCGGCATTGCATTGCTGTCGTCAGTGCTCGGGGCACGTGCGCGTGTTTTGCAGTTGTGCAACTGACGTGCTTATTGATGAGCAGTTCGCGGTCTGCGTGGAGGGGAAGACGAAGGGATTATTCGGGTTGTGGACATTATGGATGATTTTAAGAGGAGAGCTACTTGAACTCAATTATTGCACCATGCATCTATGTATGTACCTATGTATGTATGTATGCAGGAAAAGTGGAAGGCTTTTAAAAGCGTTTTGTTGTTATTGTTGCGTTGTAATATGCAACTTAAAGTGTTTAAAGGCGAACCTCCAAGAAATGTGGAAATATAGGTTAGGTTGCTCTGCGCTTTGTAACACTCACCTGAGAGAACCGGTACAAGGTTTAAATTCCCTAATGCCGTCAAGAGATTGTACGGAGACGTAGACTTTAGGCCATATTACGAAATTGCTGTTCTTCTCATACGTAATGTCTTTTAATGAGGGGAATACTGCAGAACCGAGAGAATCAAGTCGTGGGCCGCCAAATGCTGCTCATGGAACAAAAGATGCTGCCGGGTGCTTATGTTCGAGCGCAGCACGAGCAGCCTTATCTCCCAAACAGTATTGATTGTTGTTGTAGCAGCAGAAACATTCCCCGTGCATATACGAGGAATGCTGCTGAAGTGACAGTTCTTGGTCGGATATAAATCCGGGTCGTTCCGGTTACGTAGAACCGACTGCCGTGGGAACGAAAACGAAACTGTATTGGTTTACACCATTGCTTTGCTCGGCTTAGTTTCACGATAGCTGAGAGAGGGATCTATGTATGCCTCGTTGACAGATGACAGGTTTGCACATTCACACCCCTATTTCCTTTCATTTATTTGTGCCCAGACACCCTGTAGTGACTCTTCTGTTAAGTTCGTCCATTTTTCTCTATTTTGCCGTACAGAAACCGAGTTGACTGTCGTAGCAAAGTTGCCGATGCAGAGTGTAGAGAGTGCTTAATTCGATTGCCAAGCCAGTTGATGCAACCACAGATTCATATCTGTCTGTGAAGAATTTGCAGATATGGCGATTGTTCTGAAGCCCTTACTTTTACTCATCACATTTGGTGTGGTTTTAAAGTTGGTCGTTCGGTTCGTTGATACTAATTTCGGACGGTCAGTATATTGATTACTCTGCTATCCTTGGCCTCAGTGTCAACACCTTCTCGTTTATCGGGTACAGGTTAAGTGTTTCTCTAATTGCTGCTGTGGAAGAGGTCCTTAGCGATTCTGCAATACAGAAACCCGTGTGCCTGCATCATTTTCTTCATGTAATTTTTTTTTACATTGTTTCTAACAGATTCGAATTACTAACAAAAAAAGTCCACTAGAGCATAGTTGTAAAATCAATTTCGAGTACGCCAGATTTTAAAAGATCTCTTTAATTAATGTAAAGTTAATAGTTAAGCCTAAGTGACTGGTGCATCTTTCGTTTATTGGAGGCGTTCGCTTACGAGAGGTGCCCGTTAGGAAAACGTACACAGCTTTTTGTTTTACAGTTAACAATCTATTTGGTTTTACATAATTTTTACTTTTCTTACTTGGTGTAATGCGTTTTTCCCACGTTCTATCTTCATTGCCATAGCTTCCTCTGAATTTAATTTAAATTAAAGTATTATTTAAAGATAGCATCTTTTAAAATTTGAAATATTTTATACAAAAATGTTATTTGAAAATTTCTTAGTTATATAGCCACTATTAACTAATTCGGTGAACTGTGAGCAAAGAAATTTTCTGTAAATTTCAATCAAAACACACTCTCCTTTTAACGAATTGTGACGATTTATTACAATTGTGCAAATGCGTTGTTTCCTACCTATCATTTGATAAAATTCCACGGTTTACAAAACTTGACAGACATGCAAAAACAAATATCCGCTGGCGCCATAACACCAAACGAACGACTGCACTGCCTCGCCCGCGCCAAACTTTGGGCTGCATTTCCATTTAAGTTGTTGGAGAATTCAATGCGTAACTTTAGTACTTTGCAATTTTTTGAGAAATGCGCGTTAATTAAATTTCGAAAATTCGCTTTACGATAATACAATAACAATTACTATAGCAACAGCTGCCAACAGCAACAAGCCTTCCCACGGGCCTTCCAGTTGCCGACGCTGTTCGATACTGCTGATGATTTCATTCTCATTTTATTGGCGTGTTGGTAAATGTAAATTTTAAATATTTTGTTTACGTATGGATGTATACATTGAAACATATTTGCATTTTTAAAGTAGAACATAAAACTCAATAATCGTTACTCAATTTTACTGAAAACCTCAATATGCCGAAAAAAGCCTCAATATTAATCAAAGCTATATATCAGAAAAAAAAAACAAAAAACATCTGAAAATCACTAGTTAATTTCTTAATCGATAAATGCGACTAGAAAACTATCTCTTTGAAATACAAATTTTTTATTTGAATTTCTTGTGAATGAGCGCATTAAAATAAGTCCATTTTGAGTAATCTTTCCATTTCACCTCCTGTTCTCAGTAGCATCTCTTAATTTTTTTAAAAGTCTAGCGCAGTACTCGCTTGATATATTGACACATTTTTCTTTATAATCGATTAAAAAATAGCCTTCTAAATGGGAAAAAACTGTAATCATGATTTTTCCAGCCAATGATGAATCTAAGTTTCGCATCTGGTAACAATCGGCACCCATTTCGCGCTACCGTTAGACATTCCAAAATAGTTATGGAAGTTATGCAAACCGATCGGGGATGAAAGACGGCCTTCGAGAACAGGTTTGTCGGCTTTTTCAACGATGTCAGAGGACGTCGCCTCAGTTGTTCTGCTTGAGCGTTGATTGTCTTTAATGGACTCTTTACCTTGCATGAATAGGCTATAAGTCACTATTTTTCTGTTTATAGGTAACAGATGGAATCCCCTCCGCGATGATCTGTGATGGTTTTCCTTAATTAGTCCAAGCCAATTATACCAATTTACTGAACTTAGTATTTATAGATGTATTGAGTCGCAAATGCACAGCATCTTCATGTAGGTGCATATACTTTTGAAGCGGTGCAACAATTTAAATATCTAGGTGTTATGTTCACTTGTAGCGGTAACTCAACACCCGCGATCAAAGATCGTGTCAACGCCGCCAATAGAGCGTACTATTCACACCTTAGTTTGTTCAGGTCTCGTCTTTTATCTAGATCTACGAATCTGACCATGTATAAAACTCTTATCCGACCAATTTTGACACATGGTTGCGAGGTGTGGACTATGAACATTAATGATAGTGTACTTATTGCTAACTTCGAAAGGAAAATTTTAAGGAAAGTGTTCGGGCCCATTAAAAATGAAGATGGCAGCTACAGAATTAGGTACAACTCGGAATTGAACGAACTTATCCAAGACGAGACAGCTGTGCGTTTTGGAAAGGCGCAGCGTATGCGGTGGCAAGGTCACGTGCTCCGTAGTTCTACTGAATCCGCTTTAAGGAAAGCCATGACTGGAAAGATTATTGGTGCGAAGGCGACGAGAAGACCGAGAAACCGATGGATAGATGCAGTAGGAAGCAATCTCACAGCAATGGAAATTCGCAACTACGAAGGAAAAGCAAGCGATAGAACACTTTGGAAGAGTTTTGTGAAGGAAGCTTTGACGCACCCCGCGTAGTAATGCTGTGAATGATGATGATGATTGATTCGCCAAGTAGTGAAAGTAAAAAAGTACCTCCTGTCATCAAACAAATAGGTGGTGCACTCGGGTATCGGCACACACTTCACTGTTGACAGTTATGATTTCGAGGTTGTACGAGACTTCGTTTATTTAGGAACCAGCATTAATACCGATAACAATGTCCGCCTTGAAATCCAACGAAGAATCTCTCTTGCCAACAAGTGCTACCTTGGACTTAGTGGCAATTGAGTAATAAAGTCTGCTCTCGACGAACAAAACTAACATTTTATAAGGCTCTCATCAGCCCATCCAATCGTATGGACAATGACAATATCCGATGAGGCATCGCTTAGAATGTTTGAGATAAAGATTCTGAGGAAGATTTTTGGTGTTTTGCACGTTGGTGACGGCGAGTATCGCAGGCGATAGAACTATGACATCCTTAGTACAGTTTTAAGAATTTTTAAGTCATCCGCATATAAAAGAAAGTGATGCAGACGAAGAAAAATTATGAAGTTATTTCATCTTTCGCAGGCCATGAAAATCAAATGGATTAATTATATAGGGTGCATTTTAAATTGAACATCAATCAACTAGTCAAAATATACACAATTTAAACACAAATTGCAGGAATTTAGACTTTCGAGTTGGTTTGTTGGTTGGTGGAAAAAAATAAAATCAAAACTTTAAGATCCTTCATTTTATTAAGTATTGTCAGTCGGTCGAATAGTTTATGAGATACACAGGTTTTAGGGAGCATCGTGTTTTTAACAAACAACAACAGTACAAACAGCAACAGCGTTTCCTGTTGTTTTTTTGTTTCAAGAAATGTGTAATTTAATCATCACCAATACAAAGATGCAGCAACATGAAAGATGCAGTTTGTAGTAGTGAGTAGTGGCTCATGGTGATATACACGCACGCATACATTTAAAGCATGAATGTGTATAGAAATACAGAAAAATCGAAAAAGTTACACAACACTTGGGCAAGAAAAGATAAATAAGCGAAGAATGAGAAAGGGAGTGGTGCACAGCATTTGCCATTTAGAACGTATTGGAATAATAAGAGAAAGAAAACTGGATACACACAGAAGGTGGAAACTGACCGAGATGCTCTAAGTATATGTACAGGTTCTCGAAAGTTGTGCAAAGATTTCCTCGTATTTGTATTGTTTCGGACGGTCTCGTTTGCTGGTGTAGGTGATCCTCGCTTGTTCTGCTACCTCAGTTGTGGGCCACATTGATCGCAAAGCATCACCAACACAGAGTCAAATGCGTATGCGATCACATCAGATGCTTACCTATCGGCATTCAATTACATCTATGTGTGTTGGTGCCTTCGTTCGGAAATTCTAAATATAGCCAGATCGTCCAATGCTTGTCTGCAAGTGTTAGTGAAATGATGTGCAGAATGGCGCAGGCGCGTAACGTACACGAGAGCAGCAGGAATTGCTAGACGTGCCACTAATACAAAAGAAAAATACATTTGCATGGATGCACTCACACACGCAACGCCAATGCACCTATACAAGTGCACATTTCGAAAAATGAGGATCGTTTTCTCACTCACGGGTCGGCTGCTGACGGCATTGCTGGTCCGAAAGGTGTTCGTTCACTGATGCAGTGAAGCGGAGGATTTGTGGTGGCTAATACACTTACATATTTGTGCAAACACATATACATATTTCTATGTGTTGGTGGGTTGGTGTGTGGGGGAAAATTATGGCAAAGGTGGTCGCGGGCTCAGGGGCCCCTAATGAGTTGCTAGTCTGCGTCTTGGCGCGCTTGTGGCCTATGGCGGAGCACGATTGGCGGCCATTTTGATTGTTGCGCTGACGTGTCTGCGCCATGGTGTTGCGTCGTTGTTGCGTTGCTACATTATTTCACAGTTCACGATTTAATTTCTTCTATTTGTTGTTGTTATTTATTTGTTTTTCATGCGTAATGCAATATTTCGTAATTCTTGGGTTTTGAAAATTTTTTTGTGTGTACAGCTTCAGCTAAAATGAATTGAGATATGAAATGAAAAAAAGTAATAGTAATAAATAAATGAAAAAACTAGAACAAAGATAAAGAAACAGAATAAGCGGTATAAACTTGTTTTCGACTTTAAGCCAAATATTTAAAAATTATTTACTCCTATTTTTTATAATGTTTTTATTTTGTTTATTTAATTATTTTGATTTTATTTGATTTATTTTTTTTTTTGTTTATTTAATTTTACATTTTTTTCTTTTATTATTTTCATTTGCTCTATTTTGTTAATGTATTTATTGCAATTTTTTTTAATTATTTATTTTTATTTTTTTATTTTGTCGACTTAATTATTTTTATTTTATTTTTCTTTATTTCTTTTTAATACATTTTATTTATTATTTATTATGTATTATTTTATTTTGTTTTACTTAGTTTAATATTATATTATTTGATTTTTATTTAATTTAATTTAATCCACTTTTTATATTTTTGCAGATTTGTTTCTAATTTTTGTTTTCTTTTTTATTCCTATTACTTCATTTTATTTTATTATTTCTTTTGCCTTTCAAATAAGTTGGAGTCCAACTCCGTTTGCTTCAAATAAGCCATCTTTGCCCTTTTGGAGCAATCCTTCCCTCTATTTTCCTTTTGCATTTGATGTGTTTGTATATTTTTTGTTTTTAATCTGCCTACCTCACGTTTTTCGCATGCGACTGCGACCCATAAAATTTTTGTGTGCATCTATTTTAAATTTTTTTGATAAACATTTTCATAAATGCGCACGGCAGACTGGTGGCGTGGCGTACTCATCGGCATGCCGCCGGCGAATTTATAAATAAAAGGATAATTTTGGATTTTCAAGAAAATCATTGCCTTAATTTTTCTTTTAAAAATACACCACTCGAAACTATTTTCGAATTTGATTTAGAATTTAAAATTAAATTTTTCAACCACCACCCGCTGCCACACACACTTCCTTCGCTGCCTGCGCGCACCGCTCGAGAGGTTGGCGTTTCGCAGGCATTGTTTGTCTGAATTTTCTTTGTAGTAACATCTGTATGTATGTACATATGTATGTATGTTTGTGTGCACATGTGTTTTGTAAGCGCTTTTTCACAGGTTTTGTTTTATATTTTCCGAGCGAATTTCGATTTCGGTGCGTATACCAATATGTACGAATATATATATATGTGTGTAGGTCTGTATTTATGATTACAAGATGAATTTTGTGCAAAATGTTAATTTATGTGTGCCGCATCTGACGCACTTGAATTATTCAGCGATTCCTTTACACTTGCTTATATGTACGCTTGAATGTATGCACATCTGTATGTGCCTTTGTAAGAATATGCACATTTTTATGCTAGAACATGTGTTGCATTGTGCCTCCTGGAATCGTTTTATGTGCAATTGTGCCGTAGATTGATTCATATCGCCGTTGGATTCGAGATAGTGGATATTTTTTGAAATATTGGCCTCTTCTATGTGTTTAGCTTCAGGTTAATCGTTACTGCAAAACACCACAAGAGCATTCTTTGCCGCTTCCCATTTTAATTGAAAAAGAAGCTCGTCCATTCTCTTCAGGAACTTTTAAAATTTCTTATTAATGAACCGTACGCTTGGAAAAATATTTCTGTCACATTCAGACCTGGATCCCACATATGGTATAATGATGGATCGAAATTAGAAGATAGTAGAACAGGGTAGAACAATCTTCGAGGCAGAAATACATACCATGGAGATATGTGTGAGGCAATGCCTCCGTACAAAAATGAGAGGAACCCACATTTGCATACTTTCAGATAGTCAGGCGTCTTTGAAAGCTCTTCTATCAACTGCAATCACCTCAAAAATGATATATAACTGCTTGAACCTTCTCACTATGTTAAGGAACTTCAACACAGTATTATAAGGTTTGGTTCTTGCACACGAACGACATGAGGGAAATGAAATAGTGGACCACCTAGCTAAAAAAGGGGCAAAAATGCCTACAATTAGTCCTCAGCCTTTCTGTGGACTTAAAAAGGACCACATTAACGAACTTCTCAGGAAGTGGGAGGAGAACATATTCGTTGAACACTGGTGAAATTCTATCGGCCAGCGACAAGCGAAACAATTCCTAACGCCGGACAGAGGAATTTCTGATAAGCTACTTTCACTCAGCAGAGTAGACCTGAGACATTTAACTGGTTACCTCACAGGTCACTGTAGCCTGAGATACCACTTAATTGGCCTCCTTGAGACCATCATCTGCCGACACTGTGAAATGGACACTGAAAATTCAGACCACATTGGCCTAATAATAATAATAAGGAAATTAAAGTTCGTTGTGAACGTCTTTGGTAATACCATGGACCCATTTCGTTTATGTGGTACCAGACCTTGGCTTGTCAGCTCAATAATTAATTTCCTTATGAACTCCATGACCTCAGCCTAATAATCTGTTCGTTATGACAATATGAATGTTCGAATATGACAGACAATATTTCTATGGTAGGGAAATATCTCAAGCTCAGCTTCGTCCTTTCTATTTCTACTTCATCATAATGAGGAATAAGACGTTGACTTCTGCACCGATGACTGGATGTTCGGATTGTTCATATTCCCCATTTCCCATTCCATACTGGTGGCACTGGTAAAAAACTGTGAAAATTTGAAAAACAGTTGAAAACTGTAAAAAAATTTGAGCACCCGCTTTTGCAGTCATGTGAGAATGAGCATATGCCCCGCGTTCCAAATAAGCAAAAATAATTTAAAAAGAATTGTTTAAAAACTCCTTAAACCTATTCAATAACTCAAGATGATACCGCCTTCTCATATATTTGCCATGGAGATTAAGCGTAAACCAGCCACTCACTGTTGTCTTATTGCACGAACAGCGACAAAGACAAAAGTGAAACAACTTCTATGCTTCTATAAATTTTGGCTACGACTTAGTCTTGTATCACTTTTCTAATTGCTTCCGTTGAGACGGAAGGCAATAACCAACGTCGGCAGAGGAAGAAAGGAAGGTCTATGGAAAATAAGACCCGTAGAAGGGAAGACACTTCTAATTACTTTTGAAAACAGACAACAACAATTACATTGAACACTTAATATTTATGGAAGCATGGATGGTTGGCTGTTAAATATGTGTGGGGGAGGAGAAGAGGGATGAGTTGAGAAGCAAATTGAAAATGGAAAAAAATGTTGACGTCGAATTGCGTGCGGGCATAAATATAAACTTACAGACGCACATATATTTCTAGTACAAATGTATGCACGTAAGTATATGCCGACCAACACGGCTGCAGACGTACCTCTACACAAATCAATACTTTGTTTCTGGTGCTGAGGGGAAGAAATTTCCTAATGAAAATCAAAGTCTCATTTAAAGAGGAAATTCGATTTCCCTCTGATTTGCGCTCTCTTCCACATTAGCGGCTTCCAGTGGAAAGGTGTAATGCATAGTAAGAAGTCATTAATAATTACCCACAAAGACTGCGAGAAGAACTTTAGGGGAAAGTGAAAGTTGTGACAATAGGGATTTGCGAGATTGCGTATAGCTCTTTGTCAGCGCGGTTTGAGCTATGTTTTGTGAAAATTTTGAAATTTTTAAGTGTATAGCGACGACCATGGCGGAATGCGTTGGTGCTTCGCTAGCATACTGAAGTTCGTAGGTTCGAATAGAAAGGTTTTTCTATAAGTGGGTCGTCCTCGGCTGGCAATGACAATAAGTGTATTTCTGCCACTCCTCATAAAAACCATCAGCCGTTCGGAGGCGGCCTGAAACTGTAACATTGCATTTGCAAGCGTCAATATATAGAATAGAAGTGATAGCCAGTGCGATAGACCGCTAAGTTTTTTACATGCATTGGTCTTTCCTTGGATACATATATCGAGGACGTAAAGGAACCTTTCCAGCGATCCGTAATAGGCGAAGGCTGTGTGGTAGCTGCGAAGTGACTTAACTCAGACATCGCTAAATCTTGATGACTTTTGCTGTTCGAGTGTCTAGCAAATCAAGGTTTATGGTAGGACTGTAAGTAATTTCGATTGCATGGCAAGGCATCCTACTAAAATAACTTACTTTCAATTTTCGTTATTTTATTCGTCGGACCAGAGATACACCTTAAATGTATTTCAACGCATGCCTGTAAGTCGACGTATGCATTGAGCTGTTAAGCCACTTGAGCGTAATATATAAGGTAGCATTAAGAAGGGTAGCCATCAGTAGCCTCTATAAAAAAGGGAAAAATGCCAAAAATAGCATCAGTATTCGGATGTAAAAGCAAACGGAGACACTTGAAATCGGAGACTAATTGCAGCAACGGCTGGAAAATTGAAGAGGGCAAATGTAAGCAGATGCCTTTTGGTTGATATATCCATACAAACATACACGATAAATGTACAACAACTTCTATAAATTCCTTGCATGCATAGAACTCTAACCTCTTCAAATATTTCTAAAGATAGGAAAAAACAATTAGTAGCATTCCGTTCTGACGGCCAGGTACCCAAGCAACCATTATTCTTTCTCAAAGGATAAGACTAACTTGATGTTAATGGTTTTGTGAATATTTCTCGCATAGATATCGGAGTCCAACAAAGAACCCAATTTCATATGAGTAGCCAAAAGTGAATGATCATCGATTGTTTGTAGCAGTGTTGAGAGGATGCCTCCTCCATATACTAGAAGGCTACCGCAGAGGGTAATCTTTTTTATTATGCTGATTTCCACCGGTTGAATATTCTTTGGACAGTGTCCAGTCAAAACACCCAACACTATCGCGAGTTGCGAGCGAATGTATCGCGCGTCTTTAATTGCTAGTGCTCTCATTCAGCGCTTACTAGGCTAACTCGGAGGCCATCTTTTTGAAAATAGATCACAGATAGCCGTAAGAACCCGGTTTGCTCTCATAATACGGATGCCCTGTCTAGCCAGCGCATTGGCCATACAATTCCCCGCAATGCCCCTGTGGCCTTTCAAGCTTGGTAGTAATGTTTTAAAGTCTGTGTAATGTGCAGATTTTTCTGCTCTTAATAAATTGTTCGAAGTCGCAATAAGCTCCAAGCCATGCTTGTTTAGAAAATATTTATCTTCCAACTGGAAGTCCGAGGTCAACTGGGAAATAATATTGGAGCACATTGAAAATACACACAGATATTTCGATATGTGGAGATACAAAAATATAATAAAAATAAATTTAAAAAAGCTAATATCCATGCTTTTGTTTTTTGTTTTTTATTTTTTGGCGATTTCAAATAATTAAAAAAAACATCTTCATCTGTTTGCCTCCTTCACAATGTTCCTTCTAATTAAAATAGATTTTTTTTATAAAATATGTTCACAGCTCATTTATCTTAGAGCTCGAGCGCATGAAAAATCAAATAAATAAGTTAAGCACAAATGTGTAATGAACACACACACACATACATACAAACATACAAACATACATATTATCTAAATGACGGCAATCGAATAGCTGCTGCGGCACCTGTCGCTTCGTGGCAACACAATTTTTCTTCTATTTTGTCTATGCAAGAAAACATAAACTAGAATTTACCAAATGGCAATTTAACATACGAACATGCCCCTGGCCTTTGGCACCGCCTGCACTGCCTAAAGAAATGAAAAAATGAATGTAGTAAATAAATAAATAAATAACTAAATACAAAGCTCACTAATGTGTGCATGCTTTTTTATATATACCTAAGTACATATGTATGTATGTGTTTGTGATGTGTATGATTTTGGATTTCTATCCCACACAGAGAAAATACTCAGTGCCATCCGGGTTGTCTAAGCAAAACAGGCAAATCGGGTCCTCAATAATTCCAATGGTGGTCATAAGCAGACCCCATGGGTTGTGTCCTGTGATAATAACGACCATCAACCGAACGTCTTCTTCCAAGTTTTAGATGAAAGTTCGTCAGTTTTCTCTTCGGACTTGTCACAAAGCTCTTTACAGTTCTGCATCGTTGTAGACTGGAGCAACGTTCTTTTTGTAAATTGCATGCATAATGGCTGGTCCAATTTATGATTTCTGCATAACTGATTCCGATCATTGACTCTGGTCCCTGTGTGGTAACCGCTGATCCACGGTTGGCCAATTCATCGGCAGCTTTATTTGCCCACCGCAGCTTAATTTTGTGTTTGCTACGATTAGCGTGTGTAAGCGTAAATACCAGTCAAAACATTGGCATAAAAATATCATAACCCAAACTCATTTCAAACCCACCTTTCGCAGCGTGTTTGTGTTGCGCTTGGAAGAATTTTAATATTAAATGGTGATACGAGTATTAGAGTTCATTTACGTGATTTTTCTGTTTTTGATCTTATATTCTTATCGAAAAATGGCAACAGTGTTTTGCAGGTTTTTAAAATCAAGACAATTTGATTGGCTGTCGACGTCTAAAATTAGATATACATACACAAGATTGAAACGAACGAATTATAGTTTAAACTCAATTTTCATCAAACACGCAGTGCAAACGGTTGACAATTTTCTCAAACCCAAAACCTCAAACCCTGAGTTTGACTTTCGTAGAAACATATTATAGGAGGGTTACTAAAACAAAATTACATTTGGCGGTTAGTTACGTCTTTGAGGGTTAAAGCTTTTATAAGGTATGATAATTAAGCTTCAAGACTTTGTCCGTATGTCATAAATTAAAAGTAGGGTAAGTTACGAGCAAAATTTTATTATCTACCTCCGTAGTTGTCTCCCACTAACTCTAAAAAATGACTCCAACGATCCTGCCATGATTAAAAATGCGCTTGGTAATTCCTTCGAAGTTGAACCGTTCTTGAGGAATAAGAAAAAGTTTAACAGGGCTGGAATATGTCTTATTTGATCGAATGGACTAAGACTCTCCTACCTTAAAGTGTAGGGGATACTTGCTGGCGTTAGGGAAAGCAATTAGTCAAGTCGAAAACGTGTTTTTCTAATCGACTCCTAGAGAAAGAAGAGACAACTCGTAAATTTTGTCACAATTTCTTCGGCGACTACTTGGCCTATTTAGAGGAAACAGAAGATATATATGCAAAAGTACAAAGCCTATATAGAAGAAGAAGAAGATATATATGCAAAATTACAGAGTATTCCAGGCACAACATTAGCAATCAGAGAATCATGCAAACCTCTAAAACACTACGAAGAATTTGGTGCAAGAGTAGCTATCTCTTCACACAGTCAAACAGCTATCAAGGCCTTATATTCCAATTCTATTTCATCGAAACTAGTTTTACAGTGTTGAGAGGAACTATAATTGCTTGGTCATTGGCTTCAAATTACTCTGATATGGGTTCCCGGTCTTAGTAATATAAAGGGTAATGAGATAGCAGATGAGCTAGCAAGAAAAAAATCGGCACTAGATATAACAGGGGCGGTGGAAGTTGGTACGGGATTCAAGACAATAAAAACATCCATTGCCTCACACTACTATATTTTAGCCGAAAGAAGGGGGAAGAAATTAACTACATGCACTACAACAAGAAAAACATGGCCGTCGTACAACATCCAGAGGACGAATTACCTGTAAGGATGCAGGTAGAGCGGGCGAAAGATAGTCTTTTCCACCATTTATACGAATGTCTAGGTCTAGGTAAGTCTTTCCTACAGCAATTTAATGAAATCTCCGACATAGAGATAAAAAGTTTCCTGTTATACTTGGACCTCACGAAATGGATTTGACTCAGAAAAAGAATGAAAACAGCAAGAAAAAGACATCACACGAGAACAGTAGAAGGAAAAAGGCGTTAGTTGTAGTAATACTATTTAAGTAGAAATACGTAACCACTTCAACAACAACAACAACAGCAATAATAAGTACAGGACAGAAGCACACTTAGGCCGTTGTGGAGGCTCTTTCTGCTTTGTCCCACATTGCCAGAAGTAAAACCAGGTTGTGGGCTTAGTAAACTTTACAGCTTCGTGGATGCTTGCTGAACTCAGGCAACCACAGAAATGGGGATAAAATGTGACCAAACCAAAGTAGTCTAGTCTAAACTTTCGATTTCGCCGCTTTGGCTGCTGCAACCAATGTTGCTTGCCGGTAAATCCATTCTACTTGCATTTGTTCCCTGTCATAATTCCGGTCAATTAGAGGTTGAGGGCACTCCGGGAAGGACGAGATCTTTCCGTGTCGATTTTGGGCAAAATTTGTCGAGTCGTCCCATAAATGCATTCCACCGACCTTTTTGTTATTGTGATATCATAAAATATTCGAGATTCGGGAGGAACCCACTGTCGTGGCAACGATTCACAGGTCGTTTTTTGTTCATCTGTTCGAGGAGTTAGCTCTACACCAGAGTTTTGAGAGCACGCTCTTGGTGAAGTTGTAATATTTCATTCCAAGTGAAATTCCAAGTGATGATATTAAGTTTTTCTGTTTATTTGTGCTGTACTGTCAAATGTAATTTAGCGATTTTCTTCATGTGACAATTCGCAAATGTCCCCAACAGCTGGAAAGTGTTAAAGAAATTGAGTCCGAGCGCTACAACAATGTTTGCTTGTTCTTGTCATTCATATATATTTACACGTATGCATATGTATGCACCTAAAGCATTTGTGCGAATGCGCAAATCTACACGCAAATGCTGCGGCTCGAGACCGCAACGAAGGAATTTGTTTTCAAACTAGTGTACTTGCTTGTGAGTAATACTGTTGCAAAGATTTATAGTATCCTTTCAACTTTCAATCCATTGTTGGTGTTAATCTGCGCCACTGGGGCTGCTGCTTCGCTTCGACACTCACTAGTAAATGGTGGCATGTTCGATGGATGGCCTCACTTTCGTTTGTTTTAGTGGTGCTGTTGGTTGATGTTGTTTTTGTTTTTGTTGCTATTCTTTTTCCTTTTGTTTGTCTGCTCTTCAGTTACTGTTCTTATAAATGCCTTTTTCTGCCATCAACCGAGTTGGACTCATGCAAAGCTACAACCATCCCATCTGCGTTAATGGCTGGAATATTTGAAATCTGACTATGTTTTTATGTTTTTTTTTTGTCATTTTGGAGTGCGTGATTAAAGATTTACTCACTAGCTCGATGGCATTACAAATCGAATTGGATTTGGGCGTTTCGATGTTGTTATGTGATAGATTTGTGTGTGTAGCAGAAATATGAGTTTACTTTTACTCGGTAGGAGGCTAGCAGTGCAGCTGATGAGGAGGTCAAAATGATTACATACTCGCTTCGCTATACAAACACATATATGTGCACACATTGTGAAAACTCGCGTAGGTACTCAATACCCTTCTCATTAATGCCATTGCTGCGACTCAAACTTAGAAATAGCGAAATAGATGCCATTTTAAAATTATACCAGAAAATCCAGATGCTCTCAAAGTGCAACGCTCATATTAAATCACTTTATACCTAGGAACTTAATTTCAAATCCTACTCCAGAGCCTTGGTAAGAATACTTTCCTCAAAAGGTAGACATCATATTTGGTTTTTTCTTTTTTTTTGGCGATCAAACTTATTTTCCTGAAGACCGTGTCAAGATGTATGTATGGGATGAAACCACAACTTCACAGAAAGTTGCACAGGAAGTAGAATCATGAATTTCAGGCCAAAATCGTAACATTAAAGTAGCATTGGCATTGGATGAAAATTGCGCAGTCATCAAATACAAATATTGAAGTAATGGACCATGAATTGTTGGTATCGGGTCATACCTCTTTACCGAATGGCCGTGATTTTGGGCTGATAGAAATGAAAATAAAAGAACAAATTACTTGTACAACCCTGAGCATTGTTATGAATTAACAGAAAAGTGTAGACGAAGAAATACACTTTCGATAAAACGAATGTCGGATATTATTTCCATGAATTCACTAGAAGAGTCAACACCAAGACGAGTAAACGAACATTGCGGGCGAATCTGTCTTGACAGCAAATACAATGAATGAGATTTTTGAAAATCGAACCGTATAAAATATTTTATAAAACTTCTTTAGATGTTTCTAAATTTCACGTTTTGGATATTTCACTTGAAAGAGGAAGGCCAAAAATATACGGCAATTCTAGGCTACTTCCATTATACGCCACCAATAGACCAGTAACGGAAGAAAAACAAAGATATTCTGTGTTTATTCTAGTTTTTCAGGAACATTTTAGGAATAATTAAAACTCGAAAATATAAAAATACATTACTTTTTTTAAATAATTAATAATAAATGTTCATGGATTATTTCATTATTATTGTTATATGTTATTGTTTCGAATAAAACTCATCGGCCTTTCGAACTTTAAATCACTTACAAGACATTTAGTTAATTTTGAAAATGGTCTCGGTCTATTCAAACTTTAAAAACGACATTTTCACAAGAAATTCACACAAAATTCCATTTTCATAAAATATTTTAGTTAGTCAGAACTGGGTGAGTTCTAAATAAAAAGGTCGCATTATGTAAAAATATTTTTCAATTTATTCAAATGCATTTCGTTATACATCTCGAAACAAGAAATATAGGACTTAGACCACTTTCATTATTATGGGCGCATATTTATGTATGTAGATACCAATCACTTGCATGGGGAAGTTGAAAATATAAATAATTAAGTATCATTCATAAAATGACATAAAATATGGTTTAAATCAAACTGGATATACAAATTGCATTTTTATCAGTTGGATTCAAATCTAATTTTGAAAACTAAATAACAAAAGTTTTATAGACCCTTCTATATACATTGAATTTAGATTGTGAAAGCTTTATTTTGTTCAAAAATTTCTACATCAAAATTCTCAATAGCCTGTGGAATATTTCTGCGGAAGTCATTGTTGAGAGAGAGACATACCTCTGTATATATAATATATAGCTATGCTTTTCCTTCCTTAATTTGTTAATGTGTGTGTAGCTCAATAAGACTAAAATAATTGAACAACAGCAACACTTAAATCTATTACTCGGATAAGATATAATTATACATCTGAGTCTATGTTTTATTTTTTTTTTTTGTTATTTGGTTGTTTTTATAAAAGAGATAAATATAAATATTATATTTAAAAAAGTATCTTCGAAGAAACATTACTCTTCGAGACAGATTTTCGTGACGTTTTCAATGATACGTGTATTTATGAATGAACTGTGGGGGCATTTGTTGTTGGCTGTTTCATTGATCTATTAATGAACTCGTGGTGGTTTTCCTTCTTGTTAATCAACTGCAAAATGCGCAAAACGTGTGAGAAATTAGTTGCGGTTGTTTTTATGTAGAATTAAATTAATTACCATATACTAATTTTTTTGGCCTTATGCTTCACTGTATACAATTTTTTGCAGGGCTTGTGAGTAATTTGGGAAGCTTATCGATTTGAGAAGCATTTCCAGATTTTCCACGTTCAAGTGGGTGCAATTTCTGAAAATAAACTATTACAAATGTAAAATCCAAAAGTTTAAGAAATAAAAATAAAGAAGCAAAAAAAATGTCCAATAGGGCGTAGTCTTTCTGGTTGAACCCAGTTAGTTATATTCTCTTACTTTAAAAGGACTCTATTTCAATTTTATTTTCTTTTTTTACTTTTAGCATACGTTTCTGGATTTCGATTCCTGAAAAAGTTGAATAGCTACAAATCAACTACTCTCAAAGGTGAGTAAAATAATAAAAATATAGTTCTAGTCCCTTGTGACCCACCCACTTATTAATGAAATGTATCTTGTCTCCTTCAAATTAATCTGGAATTCAGAAATAATAAACCAGCCGATCTACTCTGTAATGCGTTGCAAATTTTAATTGCGATGCGAAAGAAAGTTATATTACAAACACAATTTGTTGTCTGTTGACGAAAAAAAAACGTTGACAATGTTGA
>JAYXIM010046733.1:0-13575 GCA_037575425.1 Anastrepha fraterculus
CGCACGCAATTGGTGTAATTTGCAAAAAATATATCCTTGTATTGTTACCAATTTTAAATTCCAAGCAAAAAAAATTAAAATTTTCTCTATAAAACTAATTTATCACTTCTCGGTGAAAGTATGGGTGAAACTTTTTTAAAGGAGTTATTTTTTATTTCGACAGCTTTAAAAAAAATACTAAACAGAGCAGCTAAAAATAAAATAAATAAAAAAGTTTACTTCCTCGACAACTAACTTTTATTAATACTCGCATGTGAGGGAAACCGTCAGATTATAAAAATAATTTCCCTCTGGCATTCTGCCCAGTGTTGAAGCAATTTAAGCATTGATTTACCATTTTTCATAAATTATTGCCTCACTTACCGCTCTATCGCCCAGATTCCGCACACGACAGTGAAGCAAGGCTGCTTGTCCTACTGTCGCTGTCACTTCTCGTCTCGACGAGTTGTCAAAGTAAGGCTGGGAGTAAGGTGTTTCCCAGTAGTGGGGCGGCACATCGCCACAAATAGTTTTTGTCTCTGTAAATAATAAAGAAGAGTATAAAAATTAAAAAACGAATTAAAAGCTGTGATTATTAAATATTTTGCGTGCTTTAGAGTGTGAGAATTTGTATCATACTTTCAAACCAGACTAGTTTTGGAAAATCAAAACCATATTGGGACCCTCACTGCTCAAAAACAAATCAGACTACACAGTCCCCGACCTTAACTTCAAGAAGGACTTTACGGTACGTTTTCCACCGATAGCCCAATGGAGGAGAAGAAAAGGGATTGGAAGATACGATATTGAAATCTACACTGACAGGTCTCAGATGAACTGTGTTGTGGGAGCTGGCTTCCATTCGGAGCTACTCAACCTATCTCAGTCAATTCGACTTCCTGACTATGCAGCAGAAATACTAGCCATAAGAGAAGCGTGCGAGTCACTAAAATACTCCAAAGGAATTGGTGCAAGCGTAGCTATCTTTTCAGACAGTCTAGCAGCTATTAAAATCTTCGATTCCTATTCCATTTCATTCAAGTTAGTTTTACAGTGCAGAAAGTAACTAGAGCCGCTTGGTCATTGACTTCAAATTACTCCGATATGAGTTCCCGGTTATAGGTATATAGACGGCAATGAGATGGCAAATGAGCTAGCAAGAAAAGGTCTGGCACTATACATAACAGAGGCGGTGGCGGTCGCTACCCCTTTTAACACAATAAAAACATGCATTGCTTCATTTTACTATGCAGTAGCTGAAAGAAGGTGGAAGCAAATAAATACGTGTAGTACAAGATAAACATGGACGTCGTACAACATCCAAAGGACGTACTATCTGTTAGGATGCTCTCGACGAAACATTTCACGTATAACAGCAACCCTTACAGGTCACTGGACTTAACCTCCCTTTCAATCCCATCTGCAGAAGCTGTGATGCGGAAGGGGTGAAAGAAGGTCTCTTCCACTGTTTATGCGAATGTTCAGGTTCGCTCTTTTGGCAAGCCTTCTCACAGCAAATTTATGAAATCTCAGACATAGAGATAAAAGTTTGCTGCTGTACCTAGATCTAATGAATCTGACTTAAGAAAACAACAAGAAGACATATCGCACGAGAACAGTGGTAGTAAAACGACGCTAGTCGCTAATATAACGAATATTTTAGCAGGAATACTCAACCACTACAACAACAACAACAACCACACTACCATATCATACTGTGCAAGAATGTAGGTAATATATGGGATGGTTCCTCATACGTAGCAGAAGTGCTTTCATACACTCGCCATTGTGTATTGATAATCAAAGTTGTCCATTGACCGCGCGATTCTATAGATCATATTTTATCAATCATAAAAGATATAATTATATTTGGTATATATAATTTTGAGCAATTCACATTTTTCCACGGCATGTGTTTATCTGAAGAAAGCATTTTTATTTTTTTTTAATACGATATCGAATAGGCGGAAGCCGCACAATGGGAATTTTTCGATAAATTTCGTTCAAAAGTCCTAGAGAAGGCAATTTTTGGCCTATATTAACAATTTTTATTAATGGTCATAAATAATTTTGGGAGAAATTGTTTAGGTCCGAATTCAATTTTTTATATTATATGAAAGCAAGACGGAAGTAAATCAGGAACTAGCTTTAGAAACGCGGTCGATATGTAAACACTCAAGCTCGTACAAAACTGCCAAAATTATGCTCAGGACTTGGAATACAAAATCTGCACACTTTATTTTATCACTGCTGAAATCTGGACACTGGAAATGAATGCTATAAACCATCCATTGCGATTTGAAAGAACCATAATCAACTTGTTAACGGCACGTATCGCATCCGTTACAACAACGAAATCGAATACCTTAATGATGGTGAAAATGTAATACGTTCTACTAAAGCGCAGCGGATAAGATGGATTGGCCACGTCCATCAAAAGAATGCCCAACGAAAGAATCCAAAAAAGGGTGTTTACTTTGCGCCCAATTGGAGGAAGAAAGAGAGGCCAACCAAGAAAGAGATGACTTGATGCCGTCGAAGCAGACTTAAAAGCGATTAATGTTCGTAATTGGTGAAATGAGGCAAGAAAGAGAGATTGTTGATGAAGCTATGGTCCACAGCAGACTGTGCAGCTAAGAGAGATAGAGAGAGAGAGGAAATATTGCAAAATATGGTTGGAGTACTGACGGAACACTGTCTCCCCCACATCTGGATACTTTTAAAGCATTTATCATTAAAGTTTAAATCTTAAACATATAAATTGTTAGCCCTAAAATGATAATATAAAAAATAATATCGGGGGTACAACTAATTAATTTCGTATTTGTTACTAACCTCATATCTATTTATGTAGTCAATATTTTGTCAGTGACTGCTACTCTATATTAAAGCACGTCAAAAAAGCAAGTAAGTTTGATATGTCACAGTGAATATTAGTAAACACACAATTTTTTTTTTTATTACAGTCAAAATGCCAAATTACGTTCCAACAAAACAGCATTTGCGGGGAGGTTTGTCAGCATTGGTTTGCACGATTTAAAAGTGGTGATTTTGACACAGAAGACAAAGAGCGATCAGGCCCATCAAAAAAGTTTGAAGACGAAGAATTGGAGGCATGACTCGATCAAGATCCATGTCAAACTCAAAAAGAACTTGGAAATATATTGGAAGTTGCTCAACAAGCCATTTCTATACATTTAAAAGCAGCCGGATATATTCACAAGCAAGGAAATTGGGTACCACACGAATTGAAGCCAAGAGACGTTGAGAGACGATTTTTCATGTCTGAATGCATGCTTAATCGCCACTAAAATAAATCGTTTTTGCATCGTATTGTCAGTGGCGGTGAAAAGTGGATTCATTACGACAACCCAAAGCGTAAAAGATCATATGTGAAGCCAGGCCAACCCGCCAAATCGACACCAAAGCCGAATATTCATGGTTTGAAGGTAATGCTCTGTTTTTGGTGGGATCAGGGGGTGTGCTGTATTATGAGCTATTAAAATCGGGCCAGACGATCACGGGAGATCTATATAGGCAACAATTGATACGTTTGCAGCAGCAAAAACGGCCAGAATGAGCGACCAGACGCGAGAAATTGATTTTCCATCATGACAATGCTCGGCCACATGTTGCAGTACCGGTCAAAAATTATTTGGCTAATGCCGGATGGGAAAAACTGCCTCACCCGCCTTATAGCCCAGACATAGCACCTTCTGATTACCACTTGTTTCGGTCGATGCAGAATCCCCTTCCGAGGGACAATATTTTGAATAAAATATTTTTTCTGTTTTATACTTAAATAAATGGTTTTTTAACAAAAAAATGCGAAATTAATTAGTTGTACAGCCAATAATAAATAATAAAAAACAGAAATTTAGTTATATACTTATAATGATTTCATGCATGATGGCTCATTGGATGGAAATTACGACCAATTTAGCTACTGCTGCTATTTTCGCAGGGCATGACACAAAATCTCGGCTTCTTCGTCGTGAGACAATCTTTGAATATCGCCATTTTCACGAATTTAATACTTGAAACCACAATTCATATATATGCATGTGGCATATTTATATGTATCTACGAGTACAAATACATGTTTTTACATATTTACAAAGAATTTAATTCAAAACCAACATCTTTCTTGCATTTTAATATTTTTTTGTTTGGAATGGTAAGCCGACATTAACAGTAGCCTTGGTTTCAGGCGCGTGGACACAAATAATCAAAAAAAAATCCTGAAAATAAATCATAATTTCCTTTTATTACTCGAAATTATATACAAACCTTTCCTGCTGTTCATTTGTGTTGAAAATGCTTTTCCTGCAAAGTCAACGCACACACCAGCCGCAGTCGATGTTCCTTTACAAGGCAACCGCAAATGGCTCCGCAAACAAATACAAGTCCACATTGCATTTCACACGACTTCTTCATCATGCGTACGAGTATATTACGCAACAATAGCCGGGCAAAAGCCGCTGCACAATAAAAGCCGCTTACAAGCGACCAAAGAATGAAAATGCGGAAAATACAAAAATTCGCTACCGCCGTCGAAGCCTGAAATACGCTGCCATAAGGGAGAAATAAAACCGTAGTTGAACAAACAAAAACAGAAAAAGGAAGAAGAACAAAAAAGCAGGGAGGGAAAATACGCAGCAAACCGCTTAAATTTTAGCGTTTCATTGGAGCAACATTTTTGGGAAATTGCTGGAGCGATAAATTCATGCTGGACCAGTGGGTCAACACGGCAACATTTGGCCATTGAATGGGGCTTACAAGCCATTTCGGCAGTCGCGCTACAATGAAACACAAAAGTGTGGTAAGAGTGTTGTTGTTGCAGATGTAGTTAAACAGCGCGAGGTTATTAGGTTTGGTAGTACGCGCGTGTGCGCAAAGTTGTACATACATATGAACAAATACAATGTACAAATTAGCAACATAAACGAGTACATACTAAATAAGTGCTAAGCAAAGATACGACTGACACACGTACTCACACACACACACACACATACATACAATATATGCACTTAAGTGCGCTTTTAACAAAACCACTTAACTGACTTTAGCTGATTATAATTTTTTGTTCAATGCATTCGCGATTTTGCAGAAAATTTTAAAAACTTTGAGTAAGGCATCAGTCTTAAGGCTACGAGGTCTAAAAATGTTAAATTTTCACTAAAATACAACATCTACGAAGATGAAAGGTAGAAAGTGCTGAGTCAACTTAAGTTATTTTAAAAAATGATTATCGAAATGTGGGTAAAGGAGGGGCTATGAACTGTATTGAGACATAACGCAACATATTTGCTAGCTCCTAAATACCGCTGCACTCAAACCTACTAGTTCTGTATTAGATACCTTACAACCAGTTTGCTTTCTAAGTAAAGAGGTGCGTTTTCGATCATTTTTTGAGTACTAGTAACTGATGGTTTTAACACGACGAGGCCTTAAGGGTTGTGTATTGTCTGTCTATACATACGCAACGAACCAGTTAACGAACTAGGTAGCCTCTGGCATCAGTCTGATAAAAGTAAGTGAACCATTTCATAAGAGCCAAAAACATGCAGTCCTTTATTTGCCCAAAATCACTAGTCTTGGATGAGTTGAAAAAAAGATAGAAATAGATAAATTAGTGTTTTAAAAAATATTTCATTATGAGTTGAAATCTTAATGGGGCCATTGCTCCGACATAAATCCCATCAATCTCCATTCTCCATTATATCAACAGCTTTGGTTGGCTGCTGATATCTGCTGTTTGGAGGTCTCAAAATGATATCAAAACGGCACTTTAGTGCTATTTGGGGAGTGCCAGGCTGGTACTTCTACCATTTCACCTACGTAATGAAATCTTAAACGAAATTTTTTTTTATATTTGTTGCTCTTTCTAAACATAAATTTATTTTTAAATTACATATTTCGGCTGTACGTCAACATCGACGTAGTGAAGCGCATAAAATTCACCGGCTGCGCTGGCTAGGTCACGTTGAGCTAAGAAGACAAGAACGCCTCAGCAAAGAAGGTGCTCGTTTTCGAAATGTACTGGTGGAACTCGCAAAAAAGAATGTCCTCATGTACGTTGGAAAGACCAAGTCGACGACGACCTGACCGCCCTTGGTGTTTCTAACTGACGTTAACGCGCTCAAAGATCGACCATCTATTGTAAAGGGTCGATGTTGAATGTGAACCACTCCTAAGCGTTAAGTTTTTCTCTGCATTTCATTTCACATTTTTCAATTTCAGACTAACTCAATTTGAACCATGGAAAGATACACAATCGAGCAACGCGTTAAAGTTATTCAGCCTTATTTTGACAACGGGCGTTCAAATCAAAATGCATATCGCGCACTTTCGAAGAAAATCATCTTCAGTGATGAGGCACATTTTCACCTCAGTGGACTCGTCAAGAAGCAGAATTGCCGGCACATTAACGGCATAGAACCTTAATTATGCCTCAGCGTCATCGAAAATTTGGACCATCGGATGGAGGTGTGTCGCCGAGGCCGCGGCGGTTATTTGGCCAATATTTTGTTCCATAGGTAATTAAGCCATACCAGTATTATCATAATAAAGAAAAATGACAATAATTTCCTAAAAAAATTGTATTTTATTCAAAATCAACACAGGCTCTTGAAACTTAACCAGCCTTTAGTTCCCAGCTAAGTAAGTAAGTAAATAGATATTACGAAATTTTATTTACTTTCAAACTAAATCAACAAAAAAGGCGAATAAGTAGTCGCTTCCCTGAAAATCGGTTCTACTGCGTTACCGCAACGGTCCAGATTTAAGTCCGGCAAAGAACTGCCACACAATCAAAATGACTCAAAGAATTATGGGGAATATTTACCCTGGTTACAAGAAAAACTACTTTGCATACAATTTGAATTGGTCATTTTGTAACTAGTACGCTACTGGTCCCAATCGCACTCGTATGCCTTTTTCCACACTAAAATACGAGCTCATGAACTAGCACAGCTGCTGAGTACGTTAGCTTATTTCTGCAGCGACATATTGTATTGCTTAAGTATGCATTTACGAGAAAATTCAAACAAAACCTCGTGCAAGTGTTTGCTATTCCGTGGAATCCCCAGAGCTTTAAGCATCACAGTTCAGCTGTCAGACTAGTTTATTGGTTGGTTGGTTGGTTAATTCTTAATTGTACACGATTGGTCGGCTATTCGTTTTTTTTTTGCTTCAGTTTGCTAGTACTTTTTTGGTACACTATTCGCTTCCGGATTAGAATTGAGTCCGCGTGCAAAGTGTGCCTGTTACTAAGAGATATGAGCCTAAGCAGAATAATGTTACATAATAATTTGTACTGACAAGTTACTTTACTTCCTCCACTTCTAAAAATTGTTAACATTCATTCAAAGCAGCTTGAAGTATATTCGGGAATAATTTTCCACATTTCCACTTGACGTAGTATTTTTAGCTCACTCTTGTCTGAACATATTAGAACGCCAGCTGTTTGGGGTGAAAGCGAAATGAAACCGCATACACCTTTATTACTCTTCCAATGGCATTTTTTTTTTGTAGGAATGAGTTTGCAGGGTATTCGAGTATGCGAAGTAGAACTCCATAACATAAAGGTTGCGTATGTACATATGTATGTATATGTAAATGTGTGGGTGTTTGTTTTTTTGTTGAGTGAAAGTCTCGGGCGATGGAAATTTCTACATACAGGAAATGCTTTGACTTCCGATTGGCAATCATTTTTGAAGCCGTCAGAAATGCAGTACGTCTAAACTAATAATGATGGTATAGACGGTAGAAAAAAGTGATTATGAGAATTAGAAAAAAAAAAAACAGCGAAAGAAATCCAACCCCAAATAAGTTATGTATACCTTAGGAAAATAAGGGAAACATAAAGGATTTGCCTGAGTAGACCGCTAGTAAATTAGTGTTTTGAGGCGTTTATTGATGTAAGTGTCAAAATTACCCTTTTAGGTGCCCGGTAATGGGTAGAAATATACCTTGAAAATATTTTCGTTGTAATTTTACTGCATATGTTTTAGCCTCAGACATTGGTTTTAACCATTTTTTTTTTTCTTTTACCTTTTTGAATACAACTTAGGTGGTGAGGATGCGAAAACATTAGTTGGCCTTAAACAAAGGTTCGTTCTAATTTTTGCAAAGCCATTCATTTCGATTTGTTGCTGTATAGATACACTTTCAAACAATTATAGCAAAATTCTGTTATTGCACAGTGTTATTTCCTATATTCCAATTTTCTGGCTATTCTTTAAAACACTTTTTTTATGATATGAAAATTTTAGTAGTTGTGGATCCGAAAAACTAAATAATTAAATTTGCAAATCCATTGAGTGTTTTGTTGCTGGAAAGCTATATATATATATATATATATATATATAATTGGCGCGTACACCCGTTTTGGGTATTTGGCCAAGCTCCTCCTACTATTTGTGGCGTGCGTCTTGATGTTGTTCCACAAATGGAGGGACCTATCCATAACTTTCATGTGCCATATATTCACTTCATTTATAACAAACAAGTCAGTGAGTAACATATTAGGTGCGCAGCTAAGTCCCCGGCGGCTGAAGTGCATCGAGAGCTACAAAAAGTTTATGTAGATGCTGTTTTAAGTAAAACAACGTGCCGAGATTGGTTCCGTCGCTTCAAAGACCATGACTTTCATGTTGACGACCATCTGCGTGAAGGAAGACCAGAAACCTTCGAAGACGCTGAATTGGAGGCATTGCTCAATGAGCATCCGTGTCAAACGTAAGAAGAACTTGCTTCAGTATTAGGAGTTTCCCCCCAATCCATATTCAAGCGCTTTTATTGAATACATTCGGAATGATTCAGAAACAGGGGACTTGGGCTCTTTATGAGTTAAAACCAAGGGATGTTGAACGTCGTTTTTTCTTTTTTCGCCCATGAACAACAACTCCAGCGGCAAAAAAGGAAGGGTTTTCTTCATCGCATCGTGACGGGTGATGAAAAATGGCAATCCAAAGAACCAAAGAAAAGAAAGTCATGGGGACTGCCTGGTCATGCTTCTAAGTCGTCGCCTCGACCGAATATTCACGCTGCGAAGGTTATGCTATGTATTTGGTGGGACCAAGTTGGTGTTCTTTATTATAAACTATTGAAACCAAGTGAAACCATCACTGGGGATCGGTATCGACTTCAATTGATGCGATTGAGCCAAGCTCTGCGCGAGAAGCGGCCGCAATACGCGGAGAGGCATGAAAAAGTGCACCACTGCGCACTGGTCTTCCGATTCTTCGCGCCATTTTCTTGTGGTATAGGCTGATTTCAGAATCATTATTTTCCCTTTGACATTTTCGTAAATCTTAAAATCTTAAAAAGCATGTTAGTAAAATAATTGTGCACTTGAACTGTTAGAAAAACTTCCCTTTAAGGGGAAAAAAGCCAGTTTCTTATTCACTTCAATGTTTTCGGTTACCTTATTAAGATGCGCTTAAACGAATAGGTTCTTATTTTTACTATGATATTTAACGATGATAGTATAAGAAACAACGAAACTTGAATTTTGTATGCAATCTAAACTTCCATTAGTTTGATAAACAATATGATGTAGAAGTTGTTGCGAGCAATGCTTTGAGAACAGAGAGAGAAGGCAGTAAAACAAAACTAAAATTAAGAATGCGCTTATAGGAATATGTGACACAGTAAATATATTTCAAAATTTCCGTTATTTCTGGATTATTAACATGAGCTTCAGAGCTACCTCAGAGATATGGACACACAGAAAATTGTACAAGGGCATTGAGTCGTGCGATTATAGTGGACAAACCCCAGTAGAATATCGTTAAATTTTTCTTCTCCAAAAAGTTGCCTGTAAAATATCGTAAAGTTATCCTTCTCCGAAAAGTTGTTTGGTTTACGGGTAATACGAAAATTTAGTGAATACGGTTCATTTGAAGAAGATTAATGTTCTTAGCTTCTTTTTTTATAGCAAGAAATTTTTTAATTTAACTGGTCGAATATGGCTAGGTGCTCGTATGTCTTGTATAAAGTGAGTTGTTGCGAAAAGTTGCAATGACAACACATCGCATTTCACCACCTTCTCATTCTCTTCTATCACAAGTGCCAAATCTAATGTCGCTTCTCTGTCGTTATTTTCTAATTGTTCCTCAAAGCATGCAGGTGTCATCAGTAGAACAGCAAGTTTTTATAATAAATGTGTGTACATTTTTTGTTAGTTTTGAACTTCTAGCAGTTTAATTCAATAATTATTTCAGCTCATTGAGGATTATACTAAAATAAAGATTGAATTATTATTATTATTTTCTAAGGCTCCAGTAAAGAATAAAGTGCCACAACAAATCACTTCCATTCATATGTGTTCTCATATGTGTTCCTCAGTCGTCATATTGCCTATGTAGGTTCCATTGCGGACCAACAATTGCTGAAATCCCCACAGTTGGTCCAAGTGTTTTAATTAAATTTCTATTTTCGGACGGACTAATCAGTTTGCAAATTTTGCGAAATCAAGTTTCCACAAAATACGTAAGTTTTCGGTGATTACTGATTTTGGTAAATTTATCAAAAATGAACCATTGAGATTCATGGAATCGGAGTTAAATATCTCCAAAACATCGATTTATTGCATTTTAACTGGTATCTTGGGCGTACGCAACTGTGCACGTTTCATTCCGCACAAGTTAACTGAGGACCAAAAATTGCTCAGAATGCAACATTCGAAGGACCTCACTACAGAGGCGAGAAAAGACGAGAACTTCTTTTACAACATTGTAACTGGTTATGAAACATGAACCCGAAACTAAGCGTCAAAGTACCGAATGGAAGGCCCCAGACGAGCCACCACCCAAGCGAATCGCGTTTGGAGAAGTCAAAAATAAAGACGATGTCCATTTGTTTTTACGATTCCAAGGAAATTGTTCACAAGGAGTACCAACGGGCCAAGCCGTCAATGCAATTTTCTATATTGGCGTTTTGAAGCGTTTGGTGCATCGCATTCGTCGAGCCACAAGTGATTTTTTGACCAAAAATCGCATTTTAACCATCAATCACTCACCGTATTCACCTGATATGGTTTCCTGTGACTTCTGCCTATTCAAAAAATTGTATTTGGTCATGAAAGGAAAACGCTTTGCGTGCGTAGAGACCATCCAAAAGTATTTTACCGACATCCTTAAGAACGTTACGGTCAGTGAGCTGAAATACTCTTTCGAAAAGCTTTTAGATCGCGCAAAACAGTGTATCGAGACCACTGGCGACTATTTTGAATAAATAAACTCGAAGTTATCAGAACTAGGCTTCTGTCTTTCTTGTTAATGAAGAAATTCAAACTACTATTCAAACAAAAATTACGAAAAAATTATTTTTGCCCTCCTATATAAGCCTGACCATGCCCTCTAAAATTTTAATTATTCTTAAATGTTTCCATCCTCATTTTATTATTTGCCATATAACAGTTTAACAATATAATCTGCCCTCTATTTCGCTTAATTTGCAGATCAAACTTTCTCCTCTCATTTCAATACGAATACCACAACATTGAGTTAGGTCTTTGAGATCTTTTTTAACTTAAATTATTCCGCCTTATTTTCACTGGACAATTTTTTCTCATCCTACAGATTTTTATTACCTCCGAAAATTGTCCTGCTAGTTGACGGCTTACCTGTCAGATTTTTCTAGCTGTCCATAAAATGAAGCAAATGTTATTAATTTACAGCTAAATGTAGCACCAGCTGTGCGTCTGCATTGGCTTTTTGCTCCTGTCAAAGCAATCTAAAACTGTTTTCACTTTTTGTTTCATTGACTATATTTACTAGCAAACATGCGTGGATGTGTTGCTGTGTGCTGCGTGTGTCGGCTTACCCTTTTCCCTTGTCAAATAGCGCGATAGTCAGCCAACTTCTCCCATTCACTAGATTTACGAAATTACGACAAGACACGTGCGCATGAAAGTAGTGGGTGTTTTTTTTATTTTGTGGTTTTTTTCTGCAGTATATCAGCAATTTAGTATGCCTCAAAACGTGAAAATTTATTTGCGAATTTGCTTTCCGCGCATCAAACTTACAAACAACTTTACTTATATTCGCTATAAGGCATATTTATGGCTCAATCGGTATGTGATTAGATATAATTGTTTTATAGAAGCCCTCAGCAGACTGCCGAAGCTTCATTACCTTTCAAAAACTACAACTTAGTTGGCCTAGTCTGGCAAAGCAAATCTTTTTTCTTGATGCTGTCTCTAAAATTTGTGTGGACAAGAAAATTAGTGACCTACATTTTTAATGTTATTTTACTTAATATTATATGTACTCGCGCCAACAACTTGTTAATCCTTCGTTAGACACCTTCTTTAACACCTTCGGTTGGGCACCCGAGTCTGGCCTTTTTTCTTCCTAATCGAGGATCTTTTCTAAAAGGTTATAGTTACTAGTGGATAAAAAATTAAATTTTAGGAAGCTACCTGAAAGCTTAGATATATAATATATATATATAAATGTGTTAAATTCACGTCCAAAGTCCAAAAAGCTAGTCTAGCCTGTCCCGGGTGCCCAGCTGGTGGTTAAAAGTTACCATTTGATTTGCACAGAAAAAAGTCACTTTTTTATAAATTTGGTATGAAAAATGAACAGACCGGTATTAATTAAACTTCTTGTTTAACTGCACTTCATGGCTGTCCAAAAAATGTTAGCAAAAATAAAAAGAGAGAGTAATACATACATTTTTGATTGGTTTAATTACAATTTTTTTAAATTTAGAGCGCTTTTCAGTTGCCTTTATAGAAAATAGTAAAATTTCTTGATTTTAATAAATCATATATCACAATTTTTGATTATTTGTAAAGAGCAATTACATCTGAAAAAACACCCGTTACATGCACCTGTATTTTGTACGCTTCTATTACGGTTTGAAAGTTTTACCCTCGTCTGCTTTACATTGTCGCCATATAGGCAGCTACACTTTGTCTGCCACTGAATAGTAGACCCGTTCCGCCACATACGCCTTTTCTAATACAAACTATGAGTGTGTAACGGCATTTAAAGCATTAAATTAAAGTATTTTGTGGGTTTTGTCGTCGGATTTGCGTATCAACATTTATCTTGTATTTGGCTTTCTCGGTATTAAAGGTATTATTTGAATAGTTTGAATGTTAAATGGGCGTTATTGTTGTGATTTTTACATACAAAAAGCATGAAATGTGTTTTCACATGAACTTTTATGCTATGTAAATTAAATTCGTTTGTCACTTGGAATGTTTGCTTGTAACTTTCGTTTGCTCATTCACACGATATTACTCATACGCCATGTATGACTATTTGCGAACGTGTGTTTAAGTGTGTGTGTGTGTAAGTGCGTCGAGAGACTTTTGAGTATTAAGCGCTCATTACTGTATTTATGGAAGTCTTTATTGCAATATTTGAGTTATGCGAAGCACACAGAATTGATTGAAATATATGAAAAGATTAAATAAATAAAATTAATTGATCCCTAAGATTTATTAATAATTTTGGAAAAGTGATTAAGAAATTAAATGATTTCAAAACCAAGATAGGGATTTAAATGTTTAAAGCATCAAAATTATCTTTTAAAATGCTACATATTTGGAAAAAAAGCTCTGTTGTTCCC
>JAYXIM010046735.1:0-37693 GCA_037575425.1 Anastrepha fraterculus
CTCATGACTTTATTTTCATGGAATTGTTGTAATGAATCCATTTTTCATCACCCGTCACGATGCGAAGAAGAAAACCCTTCCTTTTTTGCTTTTTTGCCGCTAGAGCAGTTGTTCACAGGCGAAAAAGAAAAAAACGACGTTCAACATCCCTTGGCTTAAACTCATAAGGAACCCAAGTGTCCTGTTTCTGAATCATTCCGAAAGCATGCAATGGAATCGCTTGGAAATAGATTGGCGGGTAACTCCTAGTACTGAAGCAAGCTCTTCTTGCGTTTGACACGGATCCTCATTGAGCAATGCCTCCAATTCAGCGTCTTCGAAGGTTTTTGGCGTTCCTTCACGTGGACGGTCGTCAACATTTCAATCACCGTCTTTGAAGCGACGGAACCAATCTCGGCACGTTGTTTTACTTAAAACAGCATCTCCATAAACTTTTTGTAGCTCTCGATGCGCTTCAGCCGCCGCTTTTTCGAATGAAAGAGGAAAATCAACACTTTCCGGAAATGACGATTATTCAGCACATTTTCACAAAACCAAAAGTATATGATGCCAAAACAAAATCTCTAATGTGTCAAACCAGTTGGATTACCATATGTCTGGGCCTGGTTTATGACGTTTAGGTGATGTTAGAATCGACTACCACACACTGCTGGCGGCATCTATTGACCAGCAGCGGCAACTTAGTTGCGCACCTAAAAACTAAATGGTAACGGCAATTGGCCGCCTGCAAGCTGCGACTTTACTCCAGCTGACTGTTAAGAACAAATGTTAAACTAGCCCTCCGAAAACAACGGAAAAGTGGAAACATGAAATCAAAGTTTACATATGTGAGATAAAAGTTAAAGCTCGCTAAAAGTACTGAGAAATTTACTAATGGAGTAAAGTAAAGTATAAGAAATTACATTTCGAAGTTGATAGTTTGTCGACACAGACAGAGATAGTACGTCCTGTGTGAATTTTCCAGATTCAGAAAGTATCTCCAGTTTTAGAGAACGAATTTTTACTTATTTTTATGACATCGGAACCATAAATTCGTAACTCTGCTCTAGCAAACGCAGGCTACTCACAATGAAAATTCTCAATGTTATTCGGCTCCTCCAAGTAGGAAAGGCAAATCGGATGCTCAATGTTTCCAATAGTGATCATAAGCAGACCCTATGTGTTGGGTCCTGTAATAATACCAACCATCAACCCAGCGTCTTTTCTATCAAGTTTTAGAAGACAGTTCGACAGTTCTCTATTCGCGCTTGTCATAAAACACTTTGCAGTTCTAGACTTGACCATGGCTCTTTATGTAAATCGCTGATCCAATTCATGATTACTGGAGAACTGATAACAATTATTGGTTCTAATCCCTTTGGGTTAGCAGCTGATCTGCAGTTGGTCAATTCATCGGCAAATCCATTTCCTTGAACACCGCGGTGTCCTGTAATCCATATAAGTGCAAGCTTATTCGGTCATGTAACAGAATTGGGCTTCTTCTTACATTCTTGAACAATTTTTGAGGTTTGCTTTGCGTCCTCCAGGGCCGCTTGACAGTCATTAAAGACTCCAAACTGGTTCAAAAAATGTTACTGATCTTTGTTTATATAATATTACCGAGACACCTTTTACATTTGTTCGATGCTGTTGATCGAAAATTTATGGTAAATGCTGCGTAGGTCCTAGAGCATACGAATAAAATGAATAGTAATTTTACAGTATAAAAGTCCTTAAAGTTTGATCTATTCCGTCTTACAAAAAAATTGGCACCTCAAATTCCAAATTCTGAAATGGCTAACCCTTTAAAATCGAGTACCTATGTAAGCCCAAATATCGTTAGCTCATAACTCTGCAAATGTTTCTATCTCAAAGTATGCAATTTGAAAATTAAATTAGAGTATTTGATTCAAATAATTTCGCACATTTTCTGAGTTTTGAGTTACAAGCTCCAGAAACCTGAAAATATCATGCCCACTTGCACATCTCCGCAACTCTTGACCTATTCGACATGCTTTTGCACTTGTGTTTTCTATGTTAATTTTAGCAATTTGCATGTTTAAAAACCCCTTATTCTCCGAAGCAAGGGTACAACTAAAAAGCATCGCCATAAAACACATAACCGCAGTTAAGCAAAACAAGTGGGAATGCGCAGAAAAAAGCAAAAAAAAACAGCTAAAGCGGTAATAGTAGGCACAACTACAGTGTCGCATTTAATTTAGGTGAATTTATATTCATGAGCGGTTGCACACATTTCGGCCAACATGCAAGCACTAAGCCACTAGTGAGTGCTTATTTTAATGCTGCAAAATCTCACACACACATACACACATACACACATATTCACACAGCATGAGTGTATAAATATGTACGAGGTGTGTTCAAAAAGTATCGCGAATATTCGAATTTCGATTTTTTTGTGGCGATATGTTGGTTCTCATGCCTCTCACTCATTGCAGTTAATTGTTGATTTTGTGTGAAAAACGAAATTAAGTGCGCGGATGCATTCCGAACGTTGACTGTGTCTTTGATACTTTGCTACTTTGGACCAAAGCAACGTGTATCGGTTGTACAAAATGTTCTCAGAAGGCCGAGAAAGTGTAAACGACGAAAAGCGTTCCGGACGCACGAGCACTTCAGCAGTAGACGAAAAAATTGATGAAGTGAAGAAAATGGTATTACCCAATAGTCGAATCATCGTTAGAGAAGTTGCTGAGGACCTAGACATATCGATTGGCTCGTGCCATTCGATTTTTTCAATGATTTGGGCATTCGTACCAAAACTGCTCAATTTCGCCCAAAAGCAGCATCGCATGAACATTGCTAATGAGATGTTGGACTCTGGCCGCGACGACCCAAATTTGCTCCAGAGGCAGAAAGTCATAACTGAATGGACGCTACCACAAGAACCAAGACCGAAAAAAGTGCGCCAAGTTTGGTCGAATGTAAAAGTTTTGCTTGCCGTTTTCTTCGATTGCAGGGGCGTTGTGAATCATGAGTTCTTGCCACAGGATAAAACGGTCAATAAGGAATATTACCTGCAAGTTATGTGCAATTTGCGCAAGCCAATCCGCCAGAAATGCCGCGATTTATGGAAGAACGAAAATTGGTTCTTGCAGCACGCTAACGCCTCTGCTTACACATCGTTGCTTGTGCGCGACTTTTCGGCCAAAAACAACACTAATGATGTCACAACTACCGTAGTCCCCAGATCTGGCCCCCTGTGACTTTTTCTTGTTCCCGAAACTGAAGAGGCCCATAAAAGGACGACGCTATGCTACGATTGATGAGATAAAGACGGCATCGAAGGAGGAGCTGAACAACATAAATTGAAAAAAACGTTCCCACAAAAGCCTAGTATCTCATGGGGATTACTTTGAAGGAGACAAAATAGATATTAATGAATAAATACGTAATTTTTGAAAAAACACAAAATTCGCGATACTATTTGAACACACCTCGTATATACGAGCAACATTCGTATGGTGGCGCACATTTAGTTAGCTTGTATGGGTAAACATATCAAACTATATATGTGTGTGTGTGTGTGCGTGTGTGCTAGTGCTGCAACAAACTGTCAACCGCTTTCTGCTTTATGCACCCCACTCTCCCCAGCGCACAGATAGGTATACTTTAATGGGTACAACTAAATGCATTCAAACGTTCATACTCACACACACACACATACACTCACTCATATATATGCACATAGAAGCAAATATGCTGATATTTTGTGCTTGACTGAGTATCATTGCTGCTTTTTTGTCCTGGCGCTTTCATCAGCGCTGGTGTCGTAGTAAGAAAAGCACAAAAACGACTACTTTCAAAGAAATAAAAACGAACAAAAAAACATCAACAATAGCACACGATAAAAACGGTACTGGAAAGTGAAGACACACCAACTCGCTACTTGACCGTTTTCGACCTAAATTTTCAACAGCAGACATTTTATTTAACGCCAACAGCCGACTAGTCAGCTTTTGTATTCGAGATGCATGCTGTGCGCGCTGCTCTAACAATTGCAATACAATACATTTGCCTGTTCAGTGAGCAGCTCTCCGTTTAGTTTGTTGTTTTTGCAGCACATCAATTACTATGTAGCAGAGTCTTCTGGTGAGTGGAAGGCAGCAAATGTTTCCTCATAAACGTTTTCACTTCACTGTAGCATTGCTCTGTATGAAATCTCATTCTCTATAGCATCACTTTAGTTGTTTGTGTGTATGTGTGTGTATTGTGCATGTATTAATGGCTATGTTGGCATGTGTCAGTTTTACCACTTGAGCATAAAGTGACAATGAACGTCACCATCAGGCAGCAGGATGTTTGGTCCGTTAGTATATTTCCGGCATGCATCCATAGGCAAGTACCTAAGTGTGTATGTATGTGTGTATGCATGTGTAGTGGTTGGAAGGGTAAACGATAGAAAACTGGAACAATGGCCTAGTTAATTGGGTGCATTGGTTCATGCTACTGATACTGACAATGCAGTGCTTTTGAATAAAATGAGGAAATTTTAGTATATCAATAAAGTAAAAATTTTAATAATGAATGGCGTAGTTAAAGGCAGCAATGAAAAAGTTAAAATTTTAATCAAATATTTTAACGATCTGGAGTCGCAATAGAATTGAAGTACTCTTTAGTAACCAAGAATGGGAGGTTGCACTGGCACTAGCCCTCTTAAAATAGACATTGTCTCTCGACGTATCATTAAAATGCCTGCCAATGTGCGTGCCAAATAAAGAAATAGGCGACATACAGTCTGTGTCAGAAAAAAGGATCCGCGATTATTTATGAAGTATAAAAGATATATTTTTAAAATGTTTTCTTTTATACTCGTAAAAGCCGCAATTACTCAATAAGGCGTGTAGTCTTCATCGCTGTCGAGCATAGCCTGGCATCTTTTTCATGCTTTGAACCAGCTTTTCTTAGTAGCTCGTCGACAAAGAGGGCTAGATTTTGCGAACTTTACGCACGAGTTGCTTTAAATCTTGGACTGGCCTTTCGACAAGATGCGTTTTCATAGTTCCGCACACATTTTCAATGGGGTTGGCGTCTGGGGACTGGGAAGGCCATTGGTGTCTGGGGACTGGGCGGGCCGTTGGGAAGGCCAGTCCAATAGTGTGACACCATTTCCTTGTTTTATTGTTTCACAATGTGTTTTTCTTAGAGCAGTGGTTTTGATGAATGCTCTGGATGTCAGTTACCAGATCGCCGTCTTTGTTCCTACAGGAAAACGTTCCGGTCTTAAAACCTTCTGTAAGCCGGCGAACTTTCTGTTAGAATTTTCGGGCATTGTTCCTATTGGTCAGCATCTCAAGCTCTTCGCACTCACGTATTTCGGCCTCTCGTTTCTTCTTTCGGATAATACGTCTCTCTTCTTTTCTTAGCTCTCTGTAGCGATCCACATGGCTCGCGTTGCGCCCGATCGCAGAGTGGCTCTACAGGCCGCATCCTTTCTTTCGGCGACAGCATGACATTCCTCGTCGTACCAACTGTTTTTTCGGGCTCGCCAGAATCCGATCTCTTCTTCGGCGGCGGTACGTAGAGAATGATAAATGTTGTTCCATTGCTCGTGCATGCCGGTTGGTTGGGCAGTACTCTCTGAGAGCAGGAGTGAGAGTCGAGTGGCGAATCTTCTGGTTGTCTGTTGTGATTGCAGCTTTTCGATGTTGAACATTCTTTGCGTAGGTAGATGTACGTTTTTTACTGCACAGAGGCGTGTGCGCAGTTTGGCTGCAACAAGGTAATGATCCGAGTCGATGTTAGGTCCTCGGATCGTACGTACATCTAATACACTAGAAGCGTGTCTTCCTTCTATCACAACATGAACGATTTGGTTTGGCGTTTTCCGATCAGGAGACAGCCACGTTCCCCGGTATATTTTCTTATGCTGGAATCTGGTGCTAGATACCATGTTTTGTGCCCCGGCGAAGTCGATCTGCCTCTGTCCGTTACCGGATGTTTCGTTGTGCAGGCTGAGTTCTCCGACTGTGGGACCAAAAAAGCCCTCCTTGCCCAATCTTTTGTCGCATCGTCCTCCTCTTCCATCGCGGCGTGGGTGCAAATAAGCTAGTTGTTAAAAAATCGCGCTTTGATGCGGATTATTGCGAGACGCTCGTCCACCGTAGTCTCTCTCCCACAACAAATCCGACACCGAATTCTGATTCTGCGTAAGATTTTTGGACCTTTTCACGTTGGCAACGGCGAATATCGCAGGCGATGGAACGATGAGCTGTATGAGCTTTACGACGACATAGACATAGCGCAGCGAATAAAGATCTAGCGGCTACGTTGGCTGGGTCATGTCGTCCAAGTGGATACAAACGCTCCGGCTCTGAAAATATTCGATGCGGTACCAGCTGTTGGTAGTAGAGGAAGAGAAAGGTCTCCTCTGCGTTGGAAAGATTAGGTGGAGAAGGACTTGGCTTCACTTGGTGTGCCCAATTGGCGCTGGTTAGCATGAGAAAGAAACGACTGGCGCGCTTTGTTAAACTTGGCCAAAATCGCGTAAGCGGTTATCGCGCCAATAAAGAAGAAGTGGTTTTGGCGATGTGGGACGGTACGATATGTTCGCCTCTTTCAGTCGACGTTCGATGGTGTTGATATATTCCCTTTTTCGCAAGAACTGATTGTGCTTGGCATAGTTACAAAGAAGGGTTCCGCTTAAAAGGTGGGGCGATGAAACAGTTTCTACTAGCGGCCGCCACTCAGCAAGCAATGGCAAACCTCCGAGTGTATTTCTGCCATGAAAAAACTTCTCACAAAGAATGTCTCACAACCCTCACCACAACATCGCCCAAAACTACAAGAAAAGAAAATACGTAGCCAAACAAGAGCCAGCTATAAGTTAAATATTAAACCTCAGCGCAAACCTCAATCTATCTGCATAACAACCAAAACATATCATCCGCAACTCGCCTTCCTGCGTACTAAGCCCTAAAGCAATTAATACTACTCTAAGTAACTTAAACAAAAATAACACGACCCCAATCCAGTATCAAACAAAGTTTTACGAAATTAAAGAGAAATACCACAACTATACCTTCATCTACACAGACGGATCTAAGATCGACAACAATAATACATACAGCATAACCTCACAAAACCAAGTTATAAAAATGTCAAACCTACCAAGCTATAGCTCTACGTACTCTGCAGAAATTATAGCCATATGTGACGCTATAAACACAATAAAGAGCAAAACCAAAAACTTCGCAATATGTTCTGACACATATACAACTACGATCACTATCCCACCACCATTAGAAACATTATGATAGCAAAATACTCTAAAATCAAACTAATTTGGGTGTCGGGACACGCCAACATAACCGGGAATAAATTCGCTGACTACACCGCCAAACAAGCACATCAAACACCAACACCAATGACAGATAACTTCACCTTAACCGACATTAAAAAACATATAAAAAAACATATCGATAACAAACATCACCATACATGGAACTCAACTAATGACTGCTACCAACAGCTAAACCATACAAAACTCCACATAACGGACTTTATTAAAAATAATAAAAATAGGGTGACCCGACTAGACGTCACAAAGTTCGGGCGACTTCGTCTAGGGCATACAAAGACTACACATGGACATTTCATGGCCAACACCAACCCAACTACGTGTACGTACAACCCTGACGTAAGATGTACCACACCCCATATCCTCCTTCATTGCCCACTATACACCGTCCGCAGAAGGCAAATCTTCAGCAACTCAAATCCAATGACGCATCTATCTTCGCCAACCTCCGATTCAATAGCCATAATAACGAATTTCCTTAAAATAACCAACCTATACCATAGATAGTATTCAAGACACAATACAAAAGTACTCCATATACACAGTTTAAGCGTAAGGCCTCGACGCTATCGTTTTATGTTACAATTAGCTTATAAGATTTACTCTTTAAATCAATTTTTTTTAATAAAAAAAAATCTGCCGTTTGCAGTCGGCTTGAAACTATAGGTTCCTCCCTTTGTGGAACAACGTCAAGGCATACGCCACAAATAGAGGGAGGAGCTCGGCAAACACTTAGCAGAAGTATATCTACGCACCAATTATTTATTTATTTATTTATATTTCCACCTGTGCGTGACTAAAATAACAGAGTATCAGCATGGGCTGTCAGGTAAACAATGAAACTATTGTCATTATTGTTGCCGAAAAGAGACTAGCACCGATTATTAAAGGTTCATTTTACATACAAACCCCCAAATTATTATAAAGACACCACCTTTTGCAGTGTTTTGATTATATAATTATTGAAATTTTTAACTTGAACTATTTTTATAAAAGCATAGCTCATTTTGTAGCAAAAAGCATAAAAGTCAAAGTTTCTAATTTTGTGAAAGATTTATGAAAATTCTGAAAATTTTTAAAATAATTCAAAATTTTTAATAAGAAGTAAAAAAAAATCAGCTTACACGTACTACAACAAAGTGCAAGCTTAAAGTCGTTCAAAATTCTTGTATATTAAATTTTTTCCCTGATGATATTTCGTATTTTCTTCGCATAAAAAAAGTCGCTCATTCGTTAGTGCAAGGAAAGTGATGTGTTGTTGCTGCATTTAAATAATTAGGAGCGGAAAGAAATGAAGTCAGAAAGAGGAATGGAAGAACAACTTTTCAATTTATTCTTTTATTAAATAAAGAAAGCAAAGGTAAAACCACTCCTTTTTTTAATAACTAAGCTCTATTTTATTAATTTTATTTTATTTCATATATTCTCTGTTTTTTTACCTTTAGTTTTTAATAATAAGATTTCGTCGTTTGTATTTATTTAAAAATATGGAAATAAATACAATATTTGTTTTGTTGAATAAAGCACAAAAGGATATTATAAAGTGACAGGCTTTTAGCAGTAAATAAAAAATTTTACTGATATTGCAATTTAGTTTAGTGGTAACCTTTTACGGATTATTGAAAAAAATTCCCATAAAAGTAGCCTTTTAGTTATTACTTAAAAATTGCAGTGGATAATGTTTTTACTAATTACCGAAAAAAATTCCATTAAAATTATTTTTTTTTTCTGATTACTGGGAAAAATTCTAGCTAAAACAGTTTTTACTGGTTGCTGCAAAAAAGAAAAGTAATAATACTTTTCATTAATTACTGAAAAAAATGCAATAAAAATAGCCTTTTACTGGTTACTGGAAAATTGCAGTAAAAATATTTGTTTACTGATTACTTCAAAAAATTCTAGATAGAATAGTTTTGTACTGATTACTGAAAAAAATTCCACTAAAACTAGCCTTTCGCTGATTACTGAAATCGATAGCACTGAAAAATTCCAGCAAAAATATTTTTTTTTTACTGATTACTGGAAAAAATTGAAGCTAAAATAAAAGTTGGTTAAATTTTAAGGGCCGATGTTGAATGCAAACCACACCTAAACTTCTAACTCTTTTCTACATTTCATTTGAGATTTTTCAACTGCAGACCAACTCAATTTGAACTATGGACAAATACCTAATCAAGCAATGCGTTAAAGTTATTCAGGCTTATTATGAAAACGGGCAACAGTGAAAGACCAATCGAAGAAAATCATTTTCAGTGATGAGGCACATTTTCACCTCAGTGGATTCGTCAATAAGCAGAATTGCCGCATTTCGGCGAATGATAATCCAAGAGTGATTGCCGAAAAACCAATGTACCCACAAAGAGTGACTGTTTGGTGCGGTTTATGGGCCGGCGGCATTGGATCGTATTTATTCCAAAATGAGGCCGGTCAGGCAGTTACTGTGAAAGTGTTCGCTATCGTGAGATGATAACGATTTTTTTATGGCCCGAATTGGAAGATATGGATGTGGACGATATGTGGTTTCAACAGGACGGTGCCACTTGTCACACAGCTAACGGAACAATGGTTCTTTTGCGCAAAAAATTTGATGGCCGAATAATCGCACGTCGCGGCGATATCAATTGGCCGCCAAGATCATGTGATTTGACACCGTTGGACTCCTTTCTTTGAGGTTATTTGAAAGAAAAGGTGTACGTCGACGAGCCAGCAATAATTTAATAGCTAAAGGATGATATAATTCGGCACATTAACGGCATAGATCCTCAATTATGCCTCAGCGTCATCGAAAATTTGGACCATCGGATGGAGGTGTGCCGCCGAGGCGGCGGCGGCTATTTGGCCGATATTTTGTTCTATGCGGAATTGAGCTATACCAATATTATCATAATGAATAGAAATGACAATAATTTTCTAAGAAAATTGTATTATTTACTTATTAATACCCTTTATAAGTAAAAAATGAAGAAAGGGCGACTCGATGTTGAAGTGGAACAAAATAAGTTATGTCTGGGATACAAATGGTATAATTTTTTTATTTGAAAGGCCTTTGTTTGACGTTTTGTATGAAATAAGTTGTCATGTAGTTAGTCCGCATTAGTATTGCGGCAGACTTTTAGGAATAACCCTTGTTACATTGACTTTGAGGTCATAAATAAAATAAATTAAATTAAATACGTCTCAGAAAGCCCACCGAAAAAAATTTAGTAAAGTCAATACTCACGATCTTGGTGGCCAATGCACATCACTTTCGCGAGAGATAATAGTAACATCGCATAATTCATGCAAAGCGACGATGTGGTGTCCGTTGTACGCCATATGGATGGAACCAAATACAGTTCACATTAATTTTGTTCAATTTGGCCCAAAAAAAAAGATTAAAAATGATCTGCAGTGATCAACGCTGATGCTGGTAACCTCAACTTCTCTACTTTTGGAAAGTGCAAAGCAATGATGCCACTGCCTCAAAATCCGTAGAAAATATAGTAGTATGCTATTTTTCTATACGGTGTCACTTATTGAATTTCAGTCATCTCATGTGCAGCAATTTCGCTTAAAAACTTATGAATTTATCTAAAAATATTCCTTGTCGTTAAAGAAAATTGTATGGCCAAAAAGTTTTCACTAGCAAACTTTTATTTGTATTATAAAGTTTTATTATTTGCACACTTACTTCACCAGATGACTTGGCATCGATGACTGATGAAGTGAACAACAGATCTAATGAGACACCTAAAACATACGACCACCACTGTCTTCAAACGCTCTGATCTGTTCCTATAAGAAAACCCTTTAATTAAAAAATATTCACATTTTTAGCTCAATGTGAGTACGGTGAGATTGCTTTTTGACTCCCAAATTTTTGTTTCTTTACAAGAAGTGAACCGATTCGATGTGGGTGGAATTCCCCGTGGAGGTTGCGTGCAGCAACTTTGCTTTGAATAGCAATAAATATAAATCCATCTTCATGAAGGTATATGCATGGGAACTATACTTGTCACTGCCTTTTTCCAATTTTCGTCAATAATTATAATTTCAAGACGACAAAGAATTCCTTTGTAAATTCATACAAACCGTTAATCAACAACAAGAACCGCTAATTACATGCGTTTTGCTGGTAATTAGTAGCAGGTAAAGCTTTCAAAGCAACTCATTGACACCCGGTATGGATTGCTGCTTCTAAGCTTTTTTCTCTGTGAACTTTACAGCACCTCCTTACAACTCAAGAACCATAATTTAAAAGTTTGAGCTGTCAGCTGTTTGAGCGGAGTTGTGTGTGGCATTATGGCATTTTAAGGGCTTCTAAACTACACCGCCTCCCATTCATGCGTCTTTTATGCACAGCGACTTGAAACTTCACATTAAAATTGTTGTGCCTTGAACTTTGTGTTTGTTGTTGGAGTTCTTCATGCATTGCTAATGCGCTCTTTATTACTTCTACTAGTAGTAGTAGAAGCTGCCTTATGTCATATCCACCTTCTCACCCGTGCCTGGCTGGCGCCTATTTCAGTGCACTCACTGACGCTTAACGCTGCATTATCTTCATGAATTTTCAATTTAGGCTTCAGAGTCGCAGCACATAAAAAGACAACTTAGCTCTGATGTCATCATCAACGGCGCAAAGTGGCTGGAATCGCAACAAAAAGCGCTCAGACCCGATGGTATCAAAATAGGAAATTTATTAGCTTAACTTTCAAAATGCGACTGGAGCGATAATTAATTAATAATATTAATTATAAATTATGCACAAAGTACTCAGCGAAATATAAATCTTGTACTTTCAGTAGAAAATTTAGCTATTTCCAATGAAATATTTCGATATTTTTGTGCTCCGAAATAAGCAATTCAAGATATTAGCTGATTTTTCATATGCTTATTTCGGAGCACAAAAATATCGGAATATTTCATTAGAAATAGCTAAATTTTCAGAAACACTTAGGCAAAATATTGCAAATTTTGAAATGGTCGTAGCAAAAAATTTGACCAAACAATGCAAAACGATCTTGAGGTTTTACTATATGTGGTCTTTCATCCAAAGTTAGAAGCATTTTGTTCCCGGGAGTGAAATAAATAAGCCAATATACATAGATCATAAATAGGATTTTGCGAATTCTAATATATAAAAATTAATGTTTGTCTGTATGTCTGTATTAATATAAAAATTGGTATATGTATGTATTTTTCCACGGAGAAGGTTTGCAGAATATGGTCATTGATGCCACTCGCCACCAGGTGGCGCTGCAGGGTAGCAGCTTCTGTTCTAATATCATCACTGGCAACGACATATATTGACTGTATCGTCGACGATGAGTTGAGAATGGTGGCAAATCCGTCTTTCTGAAAGTACGAAACATTGATATTGAAGCAGATAATCGTTGGATTGTGCCATATTCACCATTGCCTTGCAAAGACCTTCAAAGCACACATTAATGTGGAGTATTGCAATTCAGTGACGTCAATGAAATACATTTTCAAATATGTCAACAAAGGAAGCGACTTGGCAGTCTTCGGAGTAGGGAATGTAGCTGCATCGCTCCATGAAATCAACCAATACCAACTGGGACGCTACATAAGCAGCAATGAAGCAGTATAGCGCATCTTACCTTTATCATTTCCAGTCCATGAACGACACCCAACAGTACACTTGGCGTTGCAAGATAATGTACGTGCATTGGTCCCACCGGTAACAATTTTAACTGCGTTTTACTCACTGTACCAAGACTGGAAAACTCAAAGGTGAAGACGTACTGTTGCCATGTATCCCAATGATCCCGACAGATATGCCATTCGAATTCAAACGTTTACAGTTCCCCGTGCGACTCGCTTTGGCCATGACTGTTAACAAAGCACAAGAACAATCGTTACAAGTGTGTGTACTAAATTTGGAGAATCCATGCCTCTCACATGGGCAGATCTATGTGGCTTGCTCATGTGTCGGAAAACCTTGTGATTTATTCGTCTAAGCACCAGATGGGAAAACAAGAAATTTGTGGGATACACACAGCACTTCAATAAAACTAAACTTTGTAATGTCACAATTTTTTTGAAATAAACCAAATCAATAAAATGGTTTAGAATGAATTGAATATTTGTGTACTGATTTTTTTTTAAAGTTATTTTTCTTAAATTTATTCTAGTTGTTGGCGTAGCATCACGCGCCGGGTACACCTAGTATTTAAATAAATAACAAATGGGGCCTATATCCTGCTTTGAAAGCTCACTCGCGCGTCAGTGAAAGGCTGCTGAGGTAAACAAAGTTTTAAGAAATGGTTGTTGTTGTTGTGGCAACATAAACATTTCCCATGCCTGTACGAGAAATGCTGCTGGAGCGATAGTCCTTGTTCGGATATAAATTCGGGTCATTCCAATATTTCCATTATATAGACCTAATCATCGCACAGCTTCATTACAGCACATTTAAATGTTATTTTGGTAATATTCTCAAAGGACTAAGAACACCTTTGTACTATGTGATGCTTCATAAGAATTAGCTCTTTGTTTTCAATTATTTTTAAATAAAACCCGCCAGTGTGCGTCGTACTGCCTACTGGAGTGATTTGCTTACGATCTGCACCACCTGCTGAAGAGCTGCGCCATTTCACTGTGTCTTAACCCATTCTAAAGGCATTAGTATAGCTCGAAAAGCTGAAGTGCTGAACCAAGTTGCTCTTCGTCTTGGCTTTTATGCGCATTTTTCTGCGTTTTGAGTTTTTATTTTATATCTCGTACGCAACTTCCTCTTATTTACAGATTCTTCGCCTGCACTCAGTGCTTCACTTACTTCACTGCTGCTGACTGTTGAAGTTCTTCATAAACTTTATTGATGGCCACATACTTGCAACATGCTGCTGCCTTTCTTTTCGTGTTTTTGCTTTTATTTGCAGGAGTTGTTGGCGTTTTCAGCTGGTTTTTGGTAATTTAAAATTACTCGGATTGCAATTTGAGCATATGCCACTAAATACATATTTATATATACATACATATTTGCAGCTATATATATGTACACACATGTGGAAAGCATGCGGTGTGTCTTCCGCACTTGCTGTGCCAAAGTTTATTCACAATTCTCAGTACATCTGCATCTAACTTACACACGCCTTTTCGAAGCATCGCTTTGCTAGTAGTTTGCGGTTAGTGTCCGTGTTCTTTGGTGTAAAGAAAATCGACTAGATTATGCCGAAATGATAATATAACCATAAATTAATCAAAATTTACTTCATTCACTGTGAGACATGAAATTTTCTACTGATTTATTTATTTTCTACTGATTTATTTATTTTTGCTAGTCAATTGCTTTATTTTACAAAATTTCACACAAAAAAATTATTAATTGTGAAAGGTGCCGCTGTTTGTGTGAAGCCCGTTTCTATAGAAGTTCCTTGTGGGGATCATCTCAAGTTTTTAGAGAATCATCTACAATAAAATCAGTCGAGATATAAGTTTTGTTAATAGATAATATTGTGCTTGATCGAAGAAAATATTTTTCAGATTTCCGAGAAAAAAACCGACAAGTAGTTAAAAAAAAATCGAAATTTTTGAAAATAAAAATCCTTCAATCAGTACTGAGTTGTTTATGTTTTTCTAAAGCAGTATAAACTTTATTGAAATCTACTCCAAGCTACTTTTATTGCTACTCAAAACTTTAAACGCGTTTTTCTCAGAACAGTGTTTTCAAAGTCGGTTGTCAAATGTTCTCGAAAACTACTCAACCGATCTTGATGAAATTTTACACAGGTGTTCGAGATGCAATTTACTCGTGCCTGGACGAAGGATTTGGTTTTTTTCAACTACAACTATTTATAAAAAAAAAATGTCAAGCAAATTTTACCGAAATTTTCTTTTTTTTGGAAAAATGTCTGCCAAAATTCCAATTTTTACTTTTTTTTTCTTTCCTTCGTTCAAGCACGAATTTATGGTCTTAACTAAAACACTTATTTTTGTTCTATCATTTTTAAAGATCCTTTCAAGAGTTATGCTGACAACGCGGACGCACCTTTATTTCGAGGGGTCTGCGGAAATGACGTCACAATGGAGGAGTTTTAATTTTTTTTTTGAAAATTTCAGAAACTATTCTTTAAATATGTATCTATAAGACAGAAAAAAGTTCGAATTAAATAAATAATTTTTTACATGGAAAAAAAATATTGAAAAAAGGCCTTTTTTTACCCGACGAAACTCATGTAACCCCTTAAGCTACAGTGATCACCAGTTCAAAAAACATAGTTTTGAGAAAAACGCATTTAAGGCGCATTTTTGATCTAGAGGCGTGAAAACTAAAGGCGTTAAAAATTTAAGAAAAACAATCGGAATCAATTGAAAATTATTTTTATTCATATTAGATCAATTTTTTCTCTTCAAAAAAGTATTTTTTCAATGACAATAATAAAAAATCGCGCTTATACCTGGGCGTCGTAATCCACACCGGTCTCGTTTTAAAGGACTGTAACGTCTAAGCTACTACGAATTTCAATAAAAAAATTTGCAAGTATATTTCTGAAAATATAAACTGTCATAACATGAAAGACGTTTCCACGACAGTCGGTTCTACGTTACCGAAACGACCCGGATTTATATCCGGCCAAGGACAGTCACTCAAGCAGCATTCCCCCTAAGTAAGTATGGGAAATATTTATTCTGCTACAACAACAACAAACAACATAACATGAAAAGAAAAAAAAACAATTTTTTCGAAATTCTAGACCAAAGGCACCTTTAAAGTTTTGCAATCGATTACCGGAGCGCCCGAGCGCCCTTTGTTAATTGTTGAATAACACGAAAAGTAATTGTCGGATTGCCTTCAAATTTTCACACAATATTTTTAAGATAATATGTTTTAAGGAAATGCAAAACAGGAAATCCGATCTTTCGAAAATTCTGACTACCCCTATGGCGAATTCGGACAATCGAATTTAGTGCCTGTTTTATTCATATCCATACAAAAGACTGTCTTCGGTGGTCTACGCAACTGGTTCTTGAGCGCTGGAAAGATTATTGATATGCCTGTAGAAATTCCAGCACATCACATAACCAAACCCTTCGTAATTGGTTACCTTGGTGTAAATAATTTCAAACTCAAATTGAAAGTGTACTTTTCAAGGAGACCAAGTGTTGTTCAAATACTATGAAAACCAAAAATTACTGTTCTGACGCATCCAAAAACAATATATTGAAATCTGCAAAACTGTTCTTAACTTATCTTTATCACTTCTACACGCCGCAGCAGTAGTCTTCGGCAAGTATTAAACAACTTTTATTTACAACTATTTTTCCAACATTTACAATTACTCATTAATAGGAAACTGTTGCCACACTGAGAATACTTAAGAAACAAAATTATTTTCAAAAATTTTTTTTTAAATTTACTAAAATATACACCTGAATGGCTACATAATTAAAATCTCATTCAAGTAAATGAAAAACATTGAAGTACTCAGCTCTCAGCTCAAGTCTTGGTCATATCCTCATTTCCTCATGCTTGCTTTGCCTATACCTTCGCTTGCACTCTGCTCTGAATATTTGCCCATGCATACCAACTAAACACTTCACTACAAATAAATATGTATGTATATAAGCACAGGTAGTTGCACTGGCACACGTTCTATATGATAAATTCTCTCACGTTCTTCTACCTTCGTAAGCAAAGGCATGGATTTTCGTATGCACATTCAATTAATGCAACGTTTAACTGCACTCATACGCTCTGGTGTGCCAACTTCAACTGCCGCTCATTCACCGAAGCCGCATTGATGAAATACTTAGTTGTATGTGGTATTTGTAAGGTAACGCCATGTTCCAAATAAATTGTACTCGTCCGTAATGTGTACTTATAAATGTAAATGTTTTTGTACAACAAAAGTATGTTAACACGAATGTATTTCATTCATTTAGATTATTATGAGACAATACTGAATATTTATTGCTTCTATGGTACTTGCTTTGTAAGCGTTACATATACTTTTATATAAATGAAGCAGCCTGTTTTGGTTTTTTGTGCAGAATAGTATGACTTTTTTCAACATGGTGTGAAGATTTTTCAAAATGTATTCGAATTTGAGACAATTCAAATGGAACACAAAGAGAAAAGTAAATATGATCCTCACTCGAAAAATATATTCTCCACAACCCGATTTATTTTGATGCTGCACAAGCTCGAAAAATAAATTTTTATGTTTTTTTGAAATAACTATTTGAAAGTGTTTTCTTGAGGTTTAGAAATTAACAGTATTTTACCTGTCTTAGTTCTAAAATGCTCGGCATACTCCAGTTTAAGGAGAGAGGCGAGCAACGTGGGTCTTGCGGTGGCCATATAATGAATAGGCACCCATGAAATACTCTCTAACGATAACTAACGATGAAGTATCTTGGCGTGATAATAGACACGCGACTTAGCTACAAGCAGCATCTATCTGCAGCAGGCGCAAAAGCTGATGCTATCAATGGAGCGCTTACACGAATGTTTCCTAATATTGGTGGCCTGCAAGGCAGCAGAAGACGTGTCTTATCGACAGTTGTAGACTCCGTAGTCTTTTATGCTGCCCCGATATGGGCCGGAGCTAAAACGTCTATCATACAATACGCAGCGCAGGCACTACGCCGAAATGCAGTAAGGGTGGCTTGTGGCTACAGAATGGTCTCGAGAGACGCAATAGGCGTTATTGCGGGTAAACTACCAGCCAAAATTCAGGCAAAGGAATAACCCGTCATTAGCAGAAAAAGCTGAAGAGAGACTGCATTCGATAAAAGAATGGCAAAGCAGATGGGATTCGTCAACTAACGGACGTTGGACTTATTTCAAATATTAGCCAATGGGTGACCAGGAAACACGGAGACGTCGACTACTATCTCACTCAAATACTGAGTGGCCACGGTTGCTTTTTGGAGTACCTCCATCGATTTAAACTGGAGGACCCCCGTTCTGCTTAAACTGAAGTAACGCGATAGGAAGTGCGGAACACGTATTCTTCTACTACGATCGTTTCAGAGAGGAGCGCCTAACGATGGAAGCACTTCTGGGTGCCCGCTGTGCCCGCAAAATCTAATCACCACGATGATCGCATCAAATACTTGCTGGAATGCAGCAACAAATTTTGCAACAATGATATGACTATATCTTCAACGCGCAGAATTGCAACGCAACAATTGAGGGGTAGACTGCCTACGAAATGACAACAAATCACAGACGCCTGAGCTTAGTGCTCAAAACGGTATCAGACTACGACATGTCGGTAATACTTACGACACCTTTTCCGATGTTTCATTTGCTGCAGAACCACTTATGAAGTGGAAGCAATAGATACCATCGATAGCGTATAACCTCCATACGCCCATTTAAGAAGAACCTGGACGCAAATACCTGTTGTGTCAATAGACATAAAAGCGGCTCCACCTTGACGAAATGTTACCGCGGTCCCAGGGTGGAACTCAGCCGATAAAGAGGGTTGTTATAGTGTTAGTGGGAGTATGCCCCATATATCACTGGTGCGACGGCACCCTTAATGATGTTTCTGACATTTTGATTTTAACCTCCATATAAAAAAGGGTAAGACAAAGTACCTGCTATCAACATACAGGGAGCCTTCGCGTCTTGGACAATATGTCAGTGTTGACAACTAACAATCCGAAGTTGTGAGGGACTTTGTCTACTTTGGGACCTTTATTAATAACAGAAATGACGTCAGCCTGGAGATTAAACGGAGAATAACTCTTGCCAACAGGTGTTACTTTGGGCTCAGTAGGCCACTGAGAAGTAAAGATCTCTCTCGAAGGACCAAACTGGCATTCTACAAAACGCTCCTCATTCCATTCCTAATATATGGCGCAGAAGCATGGGCGATGCCAACAGCGGATGAAAAAGTTTTGGAAGCCTTAGAGAGAAAAATTTTGCATACGATCTTTGGCCGCTTTGCATTAGTGAGGAGTACCGTGTACGGTATGAGCTATATAGAGACATGGACATAGTTAAGCGTGTAAAAATACAGCGGCTACGCTGGCTTGCCATGTTACCCGTATGAAAGAAGACGCTCCAGCAAGGCATATTTACGACACGCTGACCCAAAAAGGAAGGCGGGGAAAGATCAATTGCTCCGTGGGAAAGATCAATTGCTGCAGAATCTGTTCTCACTCCAGATTTCCAACTGGCACCAACGAGCGCAGGGCAGAAACAGTTGGCGCCATTTTGGATTCGGTCAAAACCGACGCTTGCTTGTAGCGCCACATAAGTAAGTAAGTAAGATTTAAAAATTTATATTAAAGATATATTTCTACATGATCTTGCTTCGGCTGAACAAATACTACTAAATTTTGTATTGGAGCGACACAGAGAAGATTGATAAGGCCACTGTACGAGCAAGAAACGGAAAGACGAGAAGCATTTGTCATTTATCAACTTCAAGAGTCGTTACTATTTCTTAGTTTATCAAAATTTCCGTGAGCCAAAATCAGTTGACAACAAGAGAAGGACAGCGCTTGAAGTGCAGCGGCAATGTGAACATAGTACGTAATATTAAGAAACCACACGAATATATGAAAACAATTACAAATATTGAAAACGACGCGAAGAAATCATTATAAACTAGAGCAAGCGGGCGGGAGTGTTTTCATATCTACGATGGGATTGATAAGTATCATATTGTAAAATAAAATATTATAAAGAATGATTTAAAAAATGATAGATCAATTAGTTTTACTACTTTCCAAATTTTAATGATAATATTTTTCGACAATAAGATGAGTGAGAAGCAAACTTTATAGTGATTAGAATGGATAAATAGATAAATATAAGCCAACTGCGTGAGATTATGAAGGGCATAAATTGCAGAAAGCTGCTTACAGCAGCGAACACTAAAAAATGTGCATTCAAAATTCAACAAAAAATTCCTTTGCACATCGATTTTCTTGTGCCGCTCGGAAAAATGTGAAACTGAAGGGAGATCAATTTTGAAGGTATGGGATTTTAAATTGAAATGAAACAACGAGAATTCTAATTGATTATATATATATATATATAATTGGCGCTTACACCTTTTTTGGGCGTTTGGCCGAGCTCCTCCTCCTATTTGTGGTGTGCGTCTTGATGTTGTTCCACAAATGGAGGGACCTACAGTTTTAAGCCGACTCCGAATGGCAGATATTTTTTTATGAGGAGCTTTTTCATGGCAGAAATACACTCGGAGGATTTTAATTGCCTGCCGAGGGGCGACCGCCATTAGAAAAATGTGTTTCTTAATTTTGGTGTTTCACAGAGATTCGAACCAACGTTCTCTGTGAATCGTAGATAGTCACGCACCAACCCATTCGGCTATGGGGCCGCCTATTCTAATTGATTGGGCAATATTTATTACTTTTGTGTAGAACCATTCAATACATTTATTTTTTAAAGATATTCCCTTTCAAATGTTGGCCGCAACTGCGCCGTAATTCGGCTATCCGTAAACACCAATTTTGAATGGCTCGCTGTAGGTCTTCGGTCTCTCGGTATCTCATGAATAACTTTAGCAACGTTGGCTTTCAATGCCTCAATCAAAACTGGTTTATCAGCAATGCATTAAAACTTTACATACGCCAACAAATAAAAGTCCATAGATCTGATATCACACGATCTTTGTGGTCAATACTGTTATCCAAAATCGAGTATGGACTTTTTATTTACGAACATTGTGCCAAAGAAAACATGAAACTATTAAATGCTCTTTACCATGCGGCAGCTAGAAGGAGTACCCGCGCGCTTCCAACATCACCAATAAAATCTGTTTTTGCAGAAGCTGGATTACTGGATATATTCCACAGAGTTAAGCGCAACACAATAATGCTCCTACCCAAGCTTCTTCACTGCAGAATTAAAATATTACTTGGACTGGTAAACTCAGCGAAGCAACAATATAAAAATAGCCGCAAACCGCTCACCATACAACGTTGTGTTGAACTAATGTATAAACTTATTTGTACATCAGACGCGATTTTGCCACCAATTCCAGTTTTCCTACCAGACTTGAATCCAAAAACTATTTTTATCGCGGATTTGCGAAAAATTTCCCAAGGAATCAGCCTCTTCTAATGAATAATGCTCCTTTAAAAAACGATTGGGATTTCATTTATACAGATGGATCTAAAACAGACACCTGTACGTCGTTTGCAGTCACAAACCAGCTTGGTGTCACCGTCTCGGTCGGTGCTTTACCTTCCTACTGCTCAGTATTCACAGCGGAAGCAGCTGCATTGCTTGAAGCAGTAGTTTATGTCTCCAAGAAAGGCGGCAAATTCATTATTTGCAGCGATAGTAAATCTGTAATGGACCATTCTAATGAAACTCCATTAATCACCGAGATCCGAAATAATAAATATAAAATAAAAATTCCATAAGGATCATGTGTGTTCCAGGTCATGCCGAAATACAAGGCAACGAGTGCGCTGCTACCACAGCCAAAGAAGCCGCCCAAGAACGCTTTCACTTCAGTGCACATTTTATTACTCTAGTTCAAGATACCATAAGCCGAAGGTCCTGGCAGCCAGTGGGTATTTCGTAAGTGGAATAGTTATTAATAACTGCTACTCTTTTAAATAAATAAAAAAATTTAAATAAATTTCGCACCGAAACGACAACGCAGTAAATCCATTGTTTCACGGACTGTATGACAAGTAGCTCCGTCTTGTTAGAACCAAATATTGTGGAGATCACGGGCTTCAATTTCCGGCATCAAGCGGTCGTTTAACATAGCGCGATAGCGTTCGCCATTCACTGTTGCATTGGCGCCAGGATCGACTTTGAAGAAATATGAACCGATGATTCCTTCACACCATAGGGCGCAACAAACAGTTGCTTTCAATGGATATAATGGCTGTTCTTTATTGGCTTTGGTTTGCGCTTCAGCCCAAATAGAGACAATTTGCTTATTGACGTATCCATCAAGACAAATATGTGCCTCACCGCTGAGCACCATAAGTTAGCCTGATCGCGCGATGAACAATTTTCACAGAGCGTCGATTTTCGTAATACTTTTGTACGACTTGTAAGCGTTGTTGAGGCGTAAGATTTGCCATGATGAAATGTCAATGAATGCTGAAAAAAATTGGGTATGGCAGTAGTCACGCGTGAACTGCCAAAAAAATACTTTTGGGAAAAGTACCTCCAATTTGTTCACCTTTTATTATGAAATCTTACTGATTCTTATTTCCCTCTCGATTATTAGTGAAAACTGTAGCAGGCAATAGGCACTACATCTCTGCACAAAGTATTCTATTTTTGCAAGTATTCTATACTTTGAAGGCTCTTTTCCCTGAAAGCCTGTTCTCGACATAAATTTCATATACCCTTCATGGGTCTGTAAGCCAAAAGTGATCTGCGAAAAAGTCTATGTGCCTTCCCCACTACTTTCGCGTCTAAGAAATTAGCTGAATCCATACTCTTTAGTCCAACTGAGCGGGTGGAATATATGACTGCTGGCCTTATATACAAAGTCTTATCCCGACATAATGATCAACTTTATAGAAAGGTACAGCAAATAGAAATGTTTTCCAAATAGGCTGTCGGAGTTGTATACAATTTTTGTTTTGGCCATAAAAATTGATATCCATTTTCAACCTACTCGCCAAACTCATAGTAGGGCGTGTACCTACTCTTCTTCCAACTGGCTTCTTTCGAAATCGTCATTTGTTAATTGCTTTCAAGATTATCGAAAGCAAAATACTTGTGCTCTTCGCCACGCTGGAAATGCAATTTGTATGGATTTTGACAGCCATTTTACATGAATCGCGAACTTTGTACTTTGCTTAACCCTGAAAATTAATTTTGTTTTATCGCCAGAGCAGCGCTGCCATGTATTAGTGTACTGCAAAGTATTTCTAGTACTTCAATAAAAGTTTATATTAAGCAAATGTTATCAAGCACAAAAATATTGCAAAAAATACTTTTCTTCCTAAAATACTGACTATTTACATTCAACTCTTCAAATATTTAAATCGAAAGTCAGCAAATATGGCTTTGTTAAATTTCAATAAATTTTGTAAAATGTACTTGACATTTGTCACAAATTAAAACTGCAACATCCTTAGTCGTTTGTTATAGCAGCATAAAAAACAACCCTTCACAGAAATAACTAGAAAATAAATTTTGTTGCTGAGTAACGTAAAGCTGAGATTTGTGATTGATTTATGACTTAACGATTCGCTGAAAAATGCTGCAATAAAATTGCAATTGTGCACATTTTTCAAACAAAATCCTGTAATAAAAGTAAAAGGAAACACAAAAACAAATATACGTAAAATTGCGCAAACAAGGACTAAAAGTAAAAAAGAGAAATAACTAAAATAAGAGGGTAACTAATATTGCAGTAGTATTGGCAAGCGAAGAACGCACACAAACGTAATCTTAAAAAATAGGAAAATAGATTTTGTGCTTCTATTTTTGTTTGTATGCGGCAAGCAGATGTGCAGCTCTTAGTATTTTATGACAAATTGATGGCAAAGTCACGATCTCTATTTTTCCCCCTTTTTTTTGTTTGTTTGCTACAGCGAAGTTGAAGCGGGTTTGCAGCTGTCAGGCCGCTCAATGCAGCATGCAAGCTGCCTTTTACGCACACATCCATTTGTATGCCAGTTTCTATAGTAACAAGAGACTTTGGCATGAATTTGAAATGAAAATACTTCTATTTATCTTTTAAAGCAGTCGATATCCAGTCACTTTTTTTCACTTCCTCCCATACCAAACCTTTTAAATTTTTATTAAATTGAAAAGAACTTCATGCGCAATATGTCGGTATATGAAACTTCACAATTCCTGCATTTAATTATTCATTCCTCTTACTTTTTGCTTCTCGTAATCTTCACCATTCCATGGCGTATTTCATAGTTTTCATACTGAAAATCGCACAAAAAATTTTCCTATGAATGCGGGCGTTTGCGTAATAGTTCGCAAACATAAAGGCGTACGCCATCACTTCGCGTTTTATTTCAATTAAAGCATTTCATTAAATGGCTGCCGAACATGCAAGGCAGTAGCTGTGCTTTACGAAATCAGCTTTGATGGCATTGAGGACAATGAATGTTGAGTGGAATGATTGGCATGGCGTTTGGCTGAAGGGGGGCAACTTTAAAGAGAAACGCGGAATTTAATTAGTTTTTGTTGAACAAAAGTAAGGAGGTATAAATGTAACGATAATAGTCCATCTAAAAAGTTACTACAAATTAATAGATCAAAATGAAAACCCTTGCACGTAACTTTTGTGAATGAGAGAACTTAAAAATTCTATTTAATTAGTGTGCGGAAAATGACTTAAAAAAAAAAAAATAATAATTGGCGGTGTGCCAATTTGTGGTGTGCATCTTGATGTTGTTACACAAATGGAGGGACCTACAGTTTCAAGCCGACTCCGAACGGCAGATATTTTTGTGAGGAGCTTTTTCATGGCAGAAATACCCTCGGAGGTTTGCCATTGCCTGCCGAGGGGCGACCGCTATTAGAAAAATGTTTTTATTAATTTTGATTTCACCGAGATTCGAAGCAACGACCTCTCTGTGAATTCCGAATGGTAATCACGCACCAGCCCATTCGGCTACGGCGGCCGAATGACTTAAATACTTTCTTTAATTTCTTCTAGTATGAATAGTTGGAAAAATTAAATGGTGGCAGTTTTTGGTGCTAGTAAAAATTACTGAATATATTTCAGTAGAATTTTATTGAAGAAAAAAGTTTATTGCATACGCAACTAGTCTAGAATTGGAGCACAAACTGATTCAGTAGGTGGCGCTGTGTGCGAAATATTTACATACATTTTACATAAGATCTGCTTGGACGCGCATTAATTACTTTACATTCATATTCATATAAAGGATGGTTAAATTTTCAGGGCCGATGTTGAATGTAAACCACCCCAAATGTCAAGTCTTTCTGCACTTCATTTGACATTTTTCAATTTCAAACTAACTCAATTTGAGTCATGCAAAGATATGCAATCGAACAACGCGTTAAAGTTATTCAGGCGTTCAAATCAAAATGCATATCGCGTACTCATTTGAGGCGAATGATAATGATAAGAGTGATTGCCGAAAAACCAATGCACTTACAAAGAGTGACTGTTTGGTGCGGTTTATGGGCCGGCGGGATCATTGGGCCGTATTTTTTCCAAAATGAGGCCGGTCAGGCCGTTACTGTGAATAGTGTTCGCTATCGTGAGATGATAACGAACTTTTAATGGCCCGAATTGAAAGATATGGATGTGGACGATATGTGGTTTCAACAGGACGGTGCCACTTGTCACACAGCTTACGAAACAATGGCTTTGTTGCGCGAAAAAATTGATGGCCGAATAATCTCACGTGATTTGACACCGTTGGACTTCTTTCTTTGGAGTTATTTGAAAGAAAAGGGGTACATCGATAAGCCAGCAACAATTAAAGAGCTAAAGGATGAGATAATCCGGCACAATAACGGCATAGAACCTCAATTATGCCTCAGCGTCATCGAAAATTTTGCCCATCGGATGGAGGTGTGCCGCCGAGGCCGGGGCAGCGATTTAGCCAATATTTTGTTCCATACGTAATTAAGCCATACCAATATTACCATAATAAAGAGAAATGATAATAATATCCTAAAAAAATTGTATTTGATTCCAAATCAGCACCGATCCCTTTGGAATAAGTATTAGTTACATAATAAGAACTAGTTTTTTTCAAATCGACGCTGTAAGTGAAGCTGGAATCGAAATATATAAGAAAATCACCTACACGATTAGAAGCGTATTTGATTGCTTATTAAAATATATATAAATAAATTTTCATGAAACAAAAAAATTCTGAGAGTCTTCTGCTATATGTTTTCAGTGAGCCATATAATATGACATTACACAGGCTATGCCTACGGTAGTTTAATGGTGATGTTACGCTTCAGAAATGTATTTTGGAAAGTCTCGTATTTAGTAAAGCCAACTTTGTATTTAGTTTGCTGTATCGAATGGGTAGGTGAGTGGTACCAGGGTTCAAAACTCCAAACATGGAATACGAAATAAAAGAAAACGTTTTTTCTAGTAGCCGTTGCCCCTCGGCAGGCTATGGTAATCCAGCAAGTGTTTTTCTTTAATAAAAAAGCTCCGCATAAGGCGCTATCTCCTCTCGAAGTTGGGATAAAACTGTACGCCTTTCATTTGTGAAAAACAGATGAAGATGCTAACCACGGCTCAAAGATGGACAATGGCACTGGAGAGGAAGTGCACTCGGAAAAATTTTCCTTAAATTGCTCCCTTAGACTTCCAGACTGATGTAGAGATTTCCCAGCTGAGTTCTGCGCCATAGACAAAGCAGCAACAACGATAACACTAATTCTCTTACCTCCAGCAATTCTTACCATTTTTGTTGTCAAGCAACGATCAAGGCATTGACTTCAAAGCGAATCAATTCAAAATAATTTCAAGTATGGGGAATGTCGCTTTCGCTTATCCAACAACACAACACCAGACTTTGTTGGGTCCCGGCCACTCTGGAGTGAAGAGCTATGAAAGAGCGCATGAGTGTGTAAGGATAGGCTCTGAGCTCCTCCTTCAGCGAATGGTAGAAGACATAAGCATTCCTCTAAACTAACCATACACTGCGATGTGGACTTGAGCGTAATCGCAAAACCCAATATAAGGTGATCGCTGACTATTAACTGCAAGGTCTCCAAAGTGCTCTGACCAAAACTGAATCTTTAAAAAATACAAAAAGTCTGCTTGGACTCAACAGATCAACTACCAGCGTCCTTGCAGGTCACTGCGCTATTAGCACCTTAGCCAGTAGAATGGCTGTACCTCACAAAGCCTTTTGCAGGAGCTGTGAAAATGGAGAAGAAATTGAGTTGGTACAACACTTTCTCTGTGAATGTCCTGCGCTTCAAAGAAGCCGTCCCAAATTGGCTTATTTCTTTAAAGTTGTGGAAAAATTTCACAATGCCTCACTGAAGCGACCTTCTTTACCTTCTTCAACAGATCTAAGTGGTTTAAGGAACCTAGTTTGGGGATGTAAATCAAATGCAGGTATTACAATTGACCTTCGGACAGCTGGTGTCTTGTCTTAGACAAGCAACCTGGCTAACCTAACCAAAAATAGAAGAGGAGCTCTACCATCTAAGGATTCAAGAGACAATTAAATATATATCTCGCTTCAGGAAAGTATTTTAGAAAGTTTCATATTTGGTTAAACTAACTGCATTCTGTAGTGCTCAAAAGGGAAGAAAATTCGATAAACTCTTCAGTATTGCTGCGACTAAGATGAAAAAGCGCAGCAGGTGGCCAAAAAAGTGTACGCCATTAATGGACCTAATGCAGTACATAATGCAACAGCAAAGTAGTGGTTTCATTCATGACGCCATTCTCATAAAATGAAGTCATTCTCTGCAGAATGATCGACGTTCTGGCACTAACCACCGGAAATGTGGTCGAGCTGGCATATACCCATTTTTTTATTGCCCAGACGCGGAGATATAGTGAGTGCTGAAAGTATTTAGATAAAACTGGTGACAGAAGGAAGTTCGCTGTATTTGTGCCAAGTGAGTTTAAGAGCAATGAGGGCTAGCCGTTTCTGAATTCGATAGTTACTGGCGCGGAAAATGGGTTATTTATTTGTACAGTAGCCCAAATCGCTTTCCAAAGTCGTTATAAATGTGTAAATGTTTGGCAAACTTGAATTAACAGCGAAGTAAATTTAAGGAGGATATCATCCCTTACCAACTGAACTGTCTAGAATTCGCAAATAGAACCGGAGTTTTGTTCCATCAAGACAACGTGCCGCAACTCCGAAAGTTTAAAATGGTTAATATATCACACGCGAGTTACGTCTTCGCCACAAGTAGGTAAATACGCAATGCATTCCTTTGTGGAAACAAGTAAACTTATGGAATTTGATATGCGAGTATCTTAAATTGAAAACAGAAAGGCTTCTATAGTAAGATTTCTTCTCTGCCGTGAAACAAAAGATGATATTTGAATAAAATCCTGCTTGTTTAAACATGGCAGAACTGTAAGCAAACTACAGGTATTTGAAAATAGGATAGCTGAAAGGAAGGAAAGTCTTTAATGCAAAAATTTGAGTTCATAGAAATTTACTTTTGACAAATCTCGATTCGTGAGGCAGATAGTCATATTGGGGTAGTCTGAGTTATTGTTATTCTTTTAACAAAATTAAGAGAAAAGAAGGGTAGCAAATATCCGGCAGTTGCAAGCTGGAGAATAAATTTTTAGTTTAGTTTGAGAATAAGCTTGAAATCAACCGGACAATTTTCGGTAATTTACAAAAATAAAGTTGAAAAATAAAAACACTGAAGTTATTGATTATTTCGAACAAACGTAATTATTTATGCGGGTTGATATAGCCTAGATCATCATACAATTATCATATTTTCAAGTATTTACAAAATTTTCTAGATGATACAAAACTGGTAACTGGATGAGCAGTTCAAGTTGTTTACTCACATGGATAGGGACTTTTTAATAGGAAATTATGAAATTCCTTTCAAAATAGGTAACACTGTATAAAAGCGATCATTTTTTTTGGTAGGTGAAATGGTTCAAGTGCCAGTCTGGCACTCCTCAAGTTGCATTAAAGCGTCGTTTTGATACCACAATGAGACCTCTAACAGGCAGATATCTACAGCCAGCCAGAGCTGTTTTTATTTGATGGGATTCAGGTTGTCGCACTGCCCCAGGCTATCAAAGAAAGGAACATCCAGTGATCTTAATCGCCAAGCCCGGACATGTAAAAAGAAAGTACTCAACAGTCTCCTTCCCTAAAAGGTCCCCACAGCTTCTGTAATGGGGGTTAATTGGTATCCCTAACTTTTCCGCATGTGTGCCGATCACCCAGTGACCACAGCTACGAGTTTGGAAATTGAATGGCGAGGAGTTTCAAAGGCTTTCTGAGTCCCTCGTATATCAAATTCTGGCCAAAGCGTTTTCGAAACAGCACATGAAGAAATGAAGCTCCATCTTTTCTGCCCTTTCCTGAGAAATAATTTGTGCAGTTCCACTTTAAGAACTGTCAGGGGCATGCCAGTGCCCGAGTAGGAGGTCTCTGAGGCCAATTCAGTCCCCTTCCTGGCAAGCTCATCAGCAATTGCATTTCCCTCTATGTTCCTATGTCCTGGAACCCAGATTGGAGAAATGTTAGCTGCACACCCAAGCGATTTGATCTCCTCCTTGCAGTAGTTTACTAGTTTCGTTCTGCACCATGGCTATGACGAGCCTTGATCGCGGCTTGATTATTGGAGAAAATGTTAATGTCTGCCTCTCTCCCTCGTTCCCCTAAGCATTTTGCATGCCTGCAGTATCGCAAAGACTTCTGCTTGAAAAACACTAGCAGTGTTCGGCAGTTTAAAGGAGATAGATAAATTGGCTGATTTAGAGAAACCCCTGCTTGGACTCTCCATTCCATCTTGGAACCATCAGTAAAGACAGAGGTGCAAGCTTTCGGTCTAGATTTCCAACTCGATCCAATCCTGCCTATTTGGGAAGCTTGCGGATAGAGAGATCTGTTTGAAGTTTGGAGAAATACGGTGTTAACTGCCCAAAAATGCCACCATGAGCCTTGAGAGATTGCCGCCATAGGTCAATCTCCTTTAACCTGATTGTACTTTGAGCTGCGATGGAAATAACGTAAAATGCTTTTAGTTGTACAATGTGTAAGTTATCTTTCATTTAAAAAGGGAAATCTCACAGGCGTGACATAGTAAATCTATGAACAGATTTGGTCTCAGCAAATCAAAGGCGATAAAAGTCACATGGTCGCACATCTCGCTATAGATTTTTTGATTCATCTCTACGGTTCCTAATTATACAAGTATCAGGTCAGTCCATGAGTCGCGGATAGAAGCACGTGTTGTTAAAAAATAAAATGGAATCTTCGAACGCGTATAAGAGGCATATTATGTATTTTTTTTATAAAAGTGGTGAAAATGCAAAACTGCCCCTACAGAAATAAACACTGTTCACGGAGAGGATACTGTGAGTGTAAGGACTACGCAAAAGTGGTTTTTAAAATTCCGAAGTGGTAACTGCGGCGTGGAGGATGTCCAGCACGCTGGTCGTCCTGAAGTCTTTAACTCCGACGCCTTGCTCGAACTCGTGGAAGCTGAGCCAAATTTGACAGTCGATATGATAGCTCAGAGGTTGAATTCATCGCATGGAATAGTTTACAGCCACCTCGTTCAGTTGGGAAAGGTTTGAAAGCTGGGAAAATGGGTTCCGCATAGACTTTTCGTCACCAACCTTCAGCAGAGAGTGAATGTGTGTTCTCAGCAGCTGCAACGGCTTGAAAATGAAAGTTTTTGAACCGTATCATTACTGGTGATGGAAAATGGGTCCTTTACAATAATTCTGTTTGCAAACGGTTAGATAAAGATGAAACACCAGAGCCGACCCCTAGAGATGACCTTCACCCCAAGAAGATTCTCCTGTCTATTTGGTGGGATATGGCCGGTATTGTTTATTATGAACTTTTGGAACCAAACCAGACGATAACTGCTGATTATTATTCCCACCAGCTATCAAACCTGAATGAGGCACTTAACAAAAATCGACCGTCTTTAGTGAACAGACGCAACGTTTTGTTTCACCACGCAACGCAAGAGCTCATACCGCAAGGCAAACATTAGGCAAGCTGAACGAGCTCGTATGGGAGCTAATGCCGCATCCACCACACTCTCCGGATATTGGACCTTGTGATTATCACCTTTTCCGTGGACTTCAATCCATATAAGTAACAAGAACTACTCCTCAAAAGAAGCTATAAAAAGGGATATCGAAGCGTATTTTGGCTCCAAGGACAAACAATTTTTTGAGCAGGGAATTCAAAATTTGCCTAAACGTTGGGAAGACATTATAAATAATGAATAAATACTTTAACTTTTAGTTTTCAATAATCTGCAATTCGTCCCTGAATTTCTCTTAGGCAGTGAAATATTTATTTTTTAAGACCTAAAACAAAGTTCCATTTGGTGTTATTTTTTATTTTATATATTATGTATATATATATATTTTTTTTTTTAATTGTATGCAATTATGCAATCCGTTGCTGGCATACTTTCGCACATTCACTGACATTAATTTGTGTAGAAATATGTGCATAGATTTTTCTTATAAGTTTGGCCAGAGCAAGCCAAATTCTGTTGTTCTGCAGCAGCTGACTTGGCAGTGCTTTTGCCAAAAAGCAGATATCATTTCTTGCCCACACCGCAAGCAAGACATAACCGTATGTATGTATGTAGTCGTGTGCACAAGTACATGCATAAGTAAAAACGCAAGTGCATGGATGGCACTGGTATCTATGAATTTTAAGTGTTTTAGAAAAGCACTTGCCGCCGCTTTATTATCATTCACAAGCTTGTTTACTCTTGCCAGAGCTGGTAAGCAAATTTCCCCCTTCGCACATACATACATATCCCATGTATGCATGTATGTGTGTATGTGCATGTGAGTAATATAAAGAATCATTTATGAAAGGGGATATTGCGGGGTATTTGTGATGCTGTATACAGCAGTCATACCCACACTAACACATTAATATAGCCGCCACGCATGCTGCCAGTTGTTTGTTTTACTCTTTTTTGTACGCAAATGTTGGTTTTAAGGCAACATTGCATGTGGCTGCAACGAGAGTTTATTATGGAAGAAGTGTATTTTTGCGAAGCATACAATAATGTATTACCCTAATGCAAGCCAACATATACGTACATGCGTACATGGTTTTGTGAGTATGGTTAGTATGTGAATCTTAAAGCTTCCATCGATTGGCGGCTGTAGCCGTGTTGTCTTGCCAAAATGTTTGTGCATTAAAGCTCACTCTCATAAAAGGACATTCATATTTGGTTTTAAAAGACTGCAGAAGATGCACTTAGTTGTTATATTTTGTTGCTTTTGTTGTAATTTTGTTGCTTTCGTTATTTCTGCCTCGGCACACAACTGAGTACCCTTCTTGGCACGCCGTTCAATCCAAAAATATCCTCTCTAGATTTATCTTTGCTATACTTTGGCAGAACAGCAAGTTGGATTAGTGATAATGGATATGAAGTAAAGTTCAAGTTAAATAGTCGTAAATGAAAACAAAATAAAAGGACATCGTCTAAGCGCAAAGAACCAAGTAGTGTGGATTTTACTAGCAACATTCGCATGGAGCACACCCTCGTAGGATACACAAGCGATTATTAATTAACTCACAAAAAAAGAAAAATGAAATAGGAATGTCTTACTTTATCTAAGAGTGAGTCTGCTTTAAAGCGGATCATTGCATGGAACCAGTAAGTCTGCCTAGAAAGATCTAATGAGACTTGCAATAAAAATACAAAATATTGACTAACCACCAGCTCCACTAGAATAAGAACCACTCAGAACTATTTGATACGAAAAAAAAGCCGTAAACAGGAGAAGAAGCTCTCCGAAATATTTGATACCCATAGAAGTTTCAAGCAGGAAAAGGAGCTCTCAGAACTATTTGATATCAAACACAGTTTTAAATATTTTTTATTTTTAATCTGTGCTGGAAAGTTTTAAACATTTTTGAAGTGAAACTTCTTAGGCGTTGATGGATGAGCGAGAATGGAGAGTAAAATTTCTAGGTCATGCAACGTTTTGGGCATTTTGGTTCCGCGAGTGAGTAAAAAGATATAACGTAGAGGAAAAGGAGATAAAAACTTTAGGCTATATTTCCTGAGTTTTTCCTTGTGGTTGCTAATTTCTAGTGAGAAATAACACTGCCTACTTTGTGGCGCTTGTTTGCTAGTGCAAACTTGTGGGAAATATATTTTGGTCCCTTTTTTGAGGCGTTATATTTTCTTGGTGCCTACTGTTAGGGGCGTTTATTGATCCCATTTTTTTGGCGTTTTTTTTTGGTGCCTTCTTTTTGGCGCTTATTTCCGTTTCCTGACTAGTGCTTGTGCGCGCTCTAAAGTTCTATCCATTCCGGCGTCGGATTTATTGGTATTGCCATGCGGTAATATGTGCCGTTGCTGCGCTCCTGGAATGGCTGCGTTTGTGCGGGTGGTAAACACTCGGAGTAGTGCGCGTTGTTGCCACAGTTTGTGTCTGGCGTTTACCTGCACCGGTCGACCCTTCTCCGGTTTTTGTAAATTTTGTCTATTTGTATTCTCTGCAAATGTTGTGAATTTATTTAGATATATATTCTTTGTCTCTCTCTCTCTTACTCTCTCTCGAGTATCTCCCTCTTTCTTTGTCTGCCTTGAAAGTTTCACTACGCTACACGCACATTTTATTTCTAATCTGTGCTGGAAAGTTTAAAGTATTTTTTATTTCCAATCTGTGCTGGAAAAAATTACTTGAATTACAGAAGATGATCGCTCAGGTGTCACTCTTCATAAGAACCACCAATGCTTGGCGTATACAGACGAAGTGGATGTTATATACCTCCACAAACCGACCCATTATTTCTGCCTTATTTAAACTTGATAAGGATGCGAAGCGCATGTGTTTGGAGGTGAAAAATGGCAAATCAACACTAGCGCCTCCTGTTGGGCTATTTTTATCTAAAAATATGTCTTCTCATGTAGCTAATATATATATGTTGAGATAAGAAATTAATTTAAAAATCAGTGCAGGAGACAATAAAAAGCTATACGCGCAGTCATTTAACAAGTTCGGAGCAGTCATTTTATTTTAACTGAATTAAAGACGTCCCTGTTGCTTTCTATTTCTACATATTCGCTATTTATTAATATCTTATCTTCTAAAGCGAAGTCATTGTTGTTGCACTCATTGTTGGGAGTGCTGAATGGGCTGAAATAAGAGATAAGAGAAGTTTAATTTGCTTTAATTAATTTTCTCTTGAAGTGTTTCAGATTATTAATAACTCCAAAAACGGGAAAAAACATCTTCCTTTTGACCGTATTATATAATATATGTACATATTTTTTTTTTTTGTTTTACCTCTATTGATTTAAGTTACCATCAGAAACAAAAAGAGTTGCTGTAACTCTAATTTTGCATTCTAATAATTGAAAAAAAAAAAACCTAAATGTTTTTTCTTATTACGGCAATTTACTACAGGGCTTGATCAGTTTGGATCTGCATTATGGCATCCTTAATCGCGATTTGACTGTGCTAGTCATGCATTAATCGGTTCGGCTGCGGCGGGCACCTATGATTGGCCCTAAAATTAGCCTCAATCCCACTGGATGCTCGAAAGAATCGCAGTCCGCCCAACATAGCGTCCCGGCACCCACATAAGTTCAAGCTCATTCCAGCAAATAATAGCTTTTAGGCTTAAGAGATGCCAGCTATTTCTAAGGAATTTAGAGCTGCTCGGCTGCCATTACGAGCCATGATCTCAATTCTTTGGACACTTTCCCCAACTACGATGTTTGACACTTTAAGTATTGCGCGGGCTTCCTAATCACAGACTGTAGTCGTGTTGCATAAATCAGTAAAGCATCTGAAGTTTCTGTCCAAACGCAATCCCGCTCCAATACCATATTCAATGGTTGAGTCGTCGAAGTAAGCGCCTGTATCTCAATATTACGACATATTTTAATTGGGTTTGATTCAAGTAAATATTAGAAGGCAATACAAATAAAATTAAATCTTGTAAGAAAAACAACAACTGATTCTAACAAATTTTCTCAGCAATTCTGTGTGATACAGCAATGATTTGTACCAACCATCTGTACTTTTTCTATGTGGGATGCGACACATTGTTGCCGTTAAATGTTTTACTTATCACATAAAACCTCCAACTATTTGCATAGTAGTACTTTAATGTTCTTCATTTGACAAGTTTACAATAAATTACATAGTATTCAAAAAATTCATTTCATCCTTTTATAAAAATATATAACTTTAATATGTATCTTGTAAGCCGACAAGTTAAATAAATAAAAAAATTCAAACTAAATACTTTGAGTAATAAACAATTCATTAAGAGAATTATTTCAATATTAGCTCTCTGGATTTAAAGCAGCTACTTAGAGGTTAGGGTTAGTCAGACGCCCGAAAAAATGAGCATTTTCAATAGTTTTTTTTTGCTAGTCAATTGCTTTATTTTACAAAAATAAAAAGATAGCATTAATACATCATGTTTCGGCTTGACTCAAGCTAAACTTGAAAAATAAATTAATAATTGTAAAAGTTATCGCTGTTTGTGTGGAGCCCGTTTCTCCAGAAGTCCCTTGCGGTTATCATCACAAGTCCTTGGAGATTCATAAAAAGAGAAATTAGTTTTATTAATAGATTATCTTGTGCCTGATCGAAACTTTTTTTCAAAATTAAAAATATGGTGGCCTCAGGAAATATTTTCCAGATTTTCGAGAAAAAAAAATCGAAATTTTCCTACAAAAAAAAACTTTCGATCAGGCATGTTTATGTTTCTCAAAAGCAGTATAAATTTTATTGAAATCTACCAAGCGGTTTTTAAGTTGCATTAATCACTAGTTCAAAAAACATAGTTTTGAGAAAAACGCATTTAAAGTTGCTATTCAGCTGATGCTAGCTACTTGCTCCCGAAAGCTCCGGTGCGCCCTTTGTTAGTTGTTGAATAACTCGAAAAGTATTTGTCAGATTCAGTTTAAATTTTCTCACAATATTTTCAAGATATTGTACTTTAAGAAGATGCAAAAAAAATTGAATTTTTTGAAAATTCTGACTACCCCTAATCCCTTAAGCGTTAGCAATCAAAATAAAGTCCAAAATATAGGTAAGTATACTCGTATAACCATAACGACATAAATTTGCTGATCCAACCAATATATGGGCAACACTCTAATCGATTAGAGGTGACATGCCGTAATTCCGTGATCATAACCATAATCGCAGATATCAATTGAACTTTGGTTTGTCACCGTAACTATAAGCAGTTGCATTGTGATTTTTTGCATCGTGATAGTATATGAAAATATCAGCTGCTTATGACAATGGCACTAATTATTGATGACAGAAATATTATTGTGGCTAATATTACGGTTAAGGTTATGGTATTTTTTTTTTTTTTTTGGCGGTGAGGTTGGGTTAAAAATGCTTTCGCATATATAGCAACCCTCGCTATTACGTGTGTGGTGATTCCACGAAAAATGTTCCACCCCTTCTCTTGGATTTTTCCCTCCACCCTGGGACTGCTTCCGCAATTGCTTCGAGGTAGAGAGCCAAGACGGCGTTCTAAGAAGAATGCTTACTTACTCACCCTGCGTCCAGGGTTATGGTAAAGCACCTTTTTACCTTTACACAAACGTGAAAAATTACGAAACATTTATCAAATTCATGAAAGATTTGTTCAATTTCGATTGTGCATCAAACGTTAATAAGTCTACAACACTAAGAGGCAACATCATCGATTTGCCTTTTTCAAGACACTTTACACTCGAAACACTCCCTTTCATTTCCTACTTTTCCTATCATCGGCCTATTCTCAACAGAGAAATGGTTCATTACCATGCACACAGAAGGCATATGCAAATACAAATATGTGAATTTATATACATATGCACATATACATACATACACACATATGCTCACTCAAGCAGGAGAGAGCCAGAGGTCGAACGTTGCCGAACACGGGGGCCGATTGTGCCTCTTTGTCGTCGTTCCGCGCTCTTGCTTGCAGTTAAAGCAAGATAACGCCGCATTTTTTGGCGCATGCAGCAGGCTACATCGAATTGTAAGACGTTATCACGTCAAAATCTTTATTTTATGATAAATCTTGTTCATCTGAATAAATAAATAGTATGCATGGAGACATCTCTAACTTCTCATAGGATTTTATAAAAACGAGTATGCAATCCTCTTTCAAGAATGTAGTTGACTCTTACAACTGCGAGAAATAAAAGTTCAAGAATAATAATTACCAGGTTTTGCCAATCTACTTTGATGAAAAACAAACAAATACCTATTCACTAGTTTAATCAGTCAACGAACGGCAACGACGCAACATGAGCGAATACTGTGTTAGTTTTTTTCGTTTATCACCAACACAATCTCCTTTTTTTCATAAATAAACTTCTTTCATAACCCCGTTGACGTTAGCCAATCAGCTGATTCTTTCAAGCTCGCTAAGAGCTGGGCAAAGTTCTGATCTTGGCCCCACTTTCTGAATTTTGTTCACCAATGTTAAAAATTGGCTTGATTACAGATACCCATAAGTTAACAGAGAACTCACAAAGGGTTATAGATTCCGATGGATAATAGTTTGAGTAATACACACATGGAAGCCATCATCCTCACTTCCATATTGAAAAGCCCATGCAATTGCTTTGCCTCATATGCAAGTATTCCCATGAAAATTTACAAAAATCCCCATTTCTCCAAACATTATTTTACAAATTCGTGTGCTTTAATTAATATTTCGAAAACACCGGCGATGTTATAAAAGGCATAAAAGATGAAATGGATATTTAAAAATGCTATGTGCATTTTCATTAAACTCAATTCCATAGAAAAAAAAGCA